>MU226855.1:2359923-2391180 GCA_018584345.1 Thuja plicata | reverse complement strand
TAAAATACATTAGAATAGTGTTTAAACTATTGATAAATGAAACTATTTAATTGATTGAATTAAATAGTTAGAGGAATAAGAGAGAAAATAATATTAATAATAATATTAATATTTTTGGATGTCTACAATATCCAATGCCAAATTATTCCCCATTTTATAGAAACCTAATGGGCGGGAGCAGCAGAGCGGGAGCAGGGGCAACATGAGCTAGGGTTTGCACGGGAATGGAAGACGTAGAAGAGGGTGACAAGGAGGGAGGAGATAGTGATGAGGATGGAAGGGATTATGCATTCCTTTCTTGGATTGTTGTGGTTGGCTACTTTTGCTTTGTCTCAGAGAGATATTAGCTTTGGCAGGAGAAGACTGGTAGAGAAAGCGGCGGAGGCAACAATGCTATGTATTACACTAAGGCTATGGTGGTAGATGGTATGAATGGTGTTGCATCTCTTGCTGAAGGTAATGATGCTACCATTGGTGGGGTTGTGGCATTTTCTAGTCTCCCTGGCTATGAGACTAGTAGATCCCTACTTTTCTCTATGGGTAAGTTGAGACTTAAGGCGTTGGTACTGGATGGATCTCATTTGGTGGTCCTAGCCATTTGGAGAGAAGGTTATTACATGATTTATTTTCTCTTTACTTCTTCTCCTCTATTCGTGCTGCCCTATTTGTGTTAGAGGGACTAGATCGGGTGTGGTTGAGACATCTTGGGGTAGAATATATGCTGATCTTGGGATGAGGCATGCCTGTGTTGTGGTTGCAAAGAGGTAGGACCCTATTTGGGTATGTCATTTCTCCTCATGTTTCATCAAGGTGGTTTTGACTATTGTTACTCATGTAATGTTTCTGGAAGCTTTTTCTTACAGTGATGGCCTCCTTCTCTACATTTTCCCTCTTTGTTATACTACTATTGAGGTGGAGTATGCCCCTACTGAGGTGGGTCCTTATTGTGTGGCCTTTTGGAGGTGGAGTCCCTCCTCACTTCAGTCTTCTTCTTCCTCTTTTCCTATTGAGGAGGAATATTCTATTAAGGTGAAGGCTCAGCCTATGGAGGTGGTCTACGACTACTAAGAGGAGATTGTTGGTGGTGGTGGGTGGTCTCTACCTTCTTTTCGCTACATGATGGCTTGCTGGAACTGGCTAGGGGTTGTCCCTTTAGTTTTATAGGTTGTTATGTATGTGGAGCCTAATTAGACTCAGGTTCTTTCGGTGTAGTTTCCCCCCCAGACTTATCTATAGGGGATTGGGGGTAGCACCCCCAAGCTTGGCATCAAGGGGTGGCAATCAATTTTCTATTAGTCAGAGTATTTTTGTCCTAATTAGGTTAAGTCAAAAATACTTGTGAAAAGGGCTTAGGGTTTGAGATTCATTCTATGAGGGATTTTGTAGCTTCCTGTGGCAGTATTGAGTTGTAGGTTTCAGATTGTAATCACTGGATAATAATAAAGGCATTGGACTCACTATTGGTGGACATAGCCCAGGGATTGGGTGAACCACATTAAATTTTTGTGTTCTAGTGTTCTCTTTTGTGTTAATATTATCATTTTTCTTCTTATTGTTCTAACATACATGGGTTGGGTTGTGATGAGGTGCTTGGTGAGGACTCGAGGTCCTCCTCTTTTGTTGATGGGTATCAGATCTGTGAGTTGTTGGTTGCTTGTGATTTATAGGAGCAATTCGATGGTTCTTGATTGCCCGTTCTTTAATTGTGGTCTTGTTGGTTCTAGGTTCCATGTCAAAACCCTGGTCTACTGTTTGGGGAGTTTTAAAACTCCATTAATATTAAGTGTAAGGCCTATTTTATGGGAAACTAGGGTTTTAGTGCTTCATCTTGCTTAGTTTTTGGTAGGCTTCTGTCTCTAGGCTGCTAGATTAAAAATCCTATTCTTTTGTAGCTTTGAGTGTATAGGGTTCCAGGGCCCCTTCAAAACCTATTTCTACGGCCCTGTGGTGGCCTGTTTTTCTTGAAAGGCTTTGTCCTTTCTATTTGAACTTTCTTTCCAATCTTTCATTCTATTCTGGGTTTCAGGCACCCTTTAAAAAACCTATTTTACTTAATAAAAAACATGAGGACATTTGAAGTGTATAAAGCCCAAAAACCAAGCAAATTGCATGCAAGCCAGTGGGAGGAAAAGCATTTGTTTTAAATGATTTCTTTGTTTTTTAAACCAAATGCAATTGCCAAGTTTTTCTCAGGAAGCATTGAAGGAAGTATTTTAAAAACCAATTCAAATGCAATTTGTAGGTTTAAAGACCATAGATGCATGCAAAAGTTTAAGAGGCACATTTTAAAACATTTCATTTGCAAGTATAATCTATTAAAAGCCTACGCAGACTCAAAAAGTTTTCAAATGTAAAAATACAGTTATCCCACATGCATGGGAAATGGGATTTTTAATGGTTTTTATATGAAAATGCTTGTAATATGAAATGAATAAGAAACCAAGAGGCTTTGGTGGGCCCCTTGGCTGGAGGACTTAGTGTGCAGGTGGGCCCCATGTTTTGTGATAGAAAATGCAAAGTGCTTTATTAGTCCCACATTGCTCGTGAAGGAGAAACTTAAGATGTTTATAAGAAAAGTGACAAACATATAAATATGTGAAGCAGAGGAGGAGGCTCTCTTGACACACTTGCACATGAGGAAAAATAGTGCATTGGGATGTGTGTCTAGATGACAAAGAGTAAATTTTGAAGACAAGTGGCATCAATGATGATGAGGCTGATGGGACACATGGTGGGTAGTTGCATAGTCATGAGGAGATAACTGCTAGGCCAGAAAATAGTTGAGACTCAAAGATAACCGCCAGTCATGAGGTTGCTGAGGGTTTCCAGTTAGCCATCAGATATGCAGAGACCACGCAACTGTGTAGTCATGAGGTCACCCAAGGAAGCCATGGTTAAGAGATAACCACCAATATTTGTTGACTAACTGCACTCACATAGTTTCCAGACAGAAAATGCTAAGTGCTTAAAATCACAAGATTTTACCCCAACTGTCCAATCCAGATGGAGAACAAGGTTTGTCATGAAGTCTCCAGAGTTAACCATGGTTAGTGGAATTTATTAGAGACTTGGAAACTACATTGGGAAGAGTTAATCATAGTTGAGGTAGAATCAAAGTATGGTTAAGTTAAGTCTTATAGAGACTTCGAGACTGAAGGCTAGTCTTCAAGTCTCCAAGTAAACTCAAGGTTAAGGAAAAGTCTCAAAGACTTGGAAACTAGTGTAGTCACAAAATCTCTAAGAAAATCAGAGTTAGAGGTGAGTTAAAGACCAGTCAAAGGCAGTGAATTAAAAGGTGACACATGTCAAAATCTGGTATGTTCTAGGCAAAAACTACAGAAAATAGAGAATTTCAAAAGAGACAAAATGCAAGCATTGTTGGAATTATATTGGAATGATGTACTGAGAGGGGAGGGGTGAATCAGTACCTCTAAAACTTTTCTTTCTTAGCCCATTAACCCTTAATCATCAATTTGTAAATTATCTTATCTAACTATTCATCTTTCTTTATGTATATACAATCATATCATAAGTTCTTTAGTATGTAACCATAAAAAAAACATTCATGAAAATAGATAACACATAACACAAGATATGATATCACAGAAAACTCCTATTAGGAAGTAAGAACTATGGTGGGGATTGTTACCCACAAAAGAGTTCACTATCTGTAGATAAGAAGGGGCCAGTTAACTAGGCTTACAATTGGTCACTTCTGATGACCTACCCTGTTAGAAGTATTATAGTGGAGACCTGTTAAGATCTAATTCATTTGAAGCTTTAGAAACACTGTTAAGTGTGCACTCTATTAAGAGATTTTGTAAAGAACGGTTAAGTCCACCTTCTACAAAAGGATTTTAGATGTGATGCACTTGTTAGAATGCAACTACATAAGTCTTCGATCTGATGATGTATGTAATCTCTAATTGCTGATAACAAACCCTATTAAGCTTCATACTGTATATAAGTAATCATCCTTCCATGATTGAATAATACCTTTATCTGCTTGTTAGTAGCTTCTGTGTTCTTCACAACTGATGTGATCTATTTCTGAACTTTGCATGAATTCTACCTTCTGCTCCTTAGATTCTCTTTGTGGCTATCAACAACAATGAATTCATAATTCACAATTGATTGAACATCTATTTATACTAGATTTTGGCTCAATTCTTGATTCACACATTTGCAAGTTAACTCTAGATCCAAGGTTTGCAACTCGACCTTGATCTTTAGTTGGTTATGTTTTAGATCCATTAGGATGCTTTAAAACATTTACATAAAGCTTGCTTGACCCTCAAGTTATGATTTAAAACAAATTAAAACTCTATAAATAGAATTATATTTCTTTATCTGATGTGTAAAAATTAGATCCACTATTTTTTGATTCTCTAACTGACTGTCATTCTAATGGTCAGTTTTCTTGGTCATCAGTGTTCCTTTCTTGAACTGGTTATTGGGTATGCCTTTTCTATTCCATCAGCTTTGATCTCAAAAAATGTGTCGTCAATGATGCTTGTAGTCACCGCTGATGCTTGTCATTTCCATACAGTATTTTATGACCTTTGCGTTTTGTCGGGTATGCTCGTTGTTCGCCGGTAATACTTGTAGTCTACCGGTAATGCTTATTTTCCAGTAATCTCTGTAAATGTTTTTCACTAAGCGTACTAATGGAAAAATTAATTTCATCAATCTCCCCCTTTGACATTAGTATCAAAAACATGATATGTGCAACATACTGAGTGTATTAGTATGTACACTTGTGTATATTCCTTCCTTATTCATTTGAATGACTCCCCCTATGTATATGCTGGTAAGTGTAAGTGTATATACATATCCTTATGTACTTTTCTTTTCCTCTTTTTTTTGATATATATTATACATAACTATATTTATATATTTGTTCCTTGTGTACATACAATATACATTTCCTTTCCTCCTTTTTTGATTCTAAAGGCAAAGGTACTTACAAATTTTCAAAAAGGTGGGAATGTGAGGACTTGATCTCCTCCATCATCTTTTCCCATTTCTCCTTCAACATTTCTAGAGCCAGGGGCTCCAGTGATATTCGAACATGTATATCATAGATGTTGTCTACTATAGACATCTCAGGGGTTGCAATAAGATTCCTTGCATCAGAAATATGCTGTTGTAGAATTGTAAGATTAGGAAGAATGTATGCCTACAATTTTGTAATCTCACTTTTGAGTTGTGTTTCAACATCCCATATTTCTTGTCTTAGCCTATTAGCCTCTATGACCTTGTCATGATGTGCATTTATGTTGTCGGCATGTGAGCTTAGGCTTTGTGTACTGGTTGTGACATTATGATCTATCTTTGCTAGTTTGTCACTATTTTCCTTTGTAAATTTCTCAAGTCTGCACATCTTTAGAACTAAGGTGATTGCTTTAGCAATCATTGGCTCTAATTCATCAGTGAGTTCAAAGAGCTTTACCTTATTCAATGCCACTTCTTGGCTGATTTTATCAATTAACTTGTATTGATACTTATTTTCTATTTGTTCTTCCATAGCTTGATCTACATCTATACCTTGCTCTATGATGGTGTCGGTAAGAACAATTTTTTTTTCCTTTACTGTAGCATTTGCTTCAATTTTCACTTCAGGAACAAGTTGTTGGAGTATATCTTTTGCAAAAATGTCAAGTGCCATTGTTTCCCTGTTCTCTTGTATCATTTTCTTTTGTATGGATTTTTTCTGACATAGCACTCCAAACTCTTAAAGTTTGTCACTGTCCAAAGTGGTAATATCCCAGTTTGGAACTTCTATGATTTCATCTAGTGTGATAGCCAAGATGTCTTTCTTTACTATTTTCTTCTTCTTCTTCTTTAGCTGGGTGGTAGATTGGTGTACTACCATCTATAAAGAGTGAGATTGGGCTGAGTTGGTGAGTGAGGGTCGAGAAGATGAGGCATCCTTTTGTATCTATTCTGTGTCCATCGGCCGATTTGGTGAAGACATCTCCTCATGTGCCTTGGGTGTATCAACAGATGAGTCTTCTTTAAGTTTTATACCTTCATCCTACTTGACTCCTTCATTTTTATCATTTTCTTCAACCTTTCTTACTATATCATCATTTTTGTTATCTGCCTCTTTGGTTTGATCTTGTGATACTTCTTGTTGGTTGCCAGTTGCATCCTTCATTTCTGTATCAGTATCCTTGTGAGTGTTGGATGCATCTTTAATTTCATCAGTACCCATATCCTTGGGTATATTATCATCTTTCTTAGATGATTTGTCCTGACTTGACTTAATATCAATAGCATCTATTAATATATTCATGTTTGTAGGTGTATTAACTGTTGCATTCTCAATAGCAATGTCTTGTTCGTTGGTATTTCCCTTTGCAGCATTGATGTCTTCATCTTTTTGAACTTCTACTATAGGGTCTTGTCTTGTAGTGGTATTGACAATGTTTCCTAACCATGATTCATCATTTATATCAACATCCAAGTTACCTTTTATTGACAATTCTTCTTTGGTAACTTCTTCATCCTCTAAGCTAATGTGGATGGGGCTTGCTGGTACTTGATCATCTTCACTGTCTTTTGGCCAGTCTTCATCTATAATGTCAGTCTATTTTTGGCTTGTGATTTGTACCTCTTCACTATCTAACTCAATTTTTGAGTTATCTGTTTTAGTGATTATTTCCTTCTCTTGACTGCTCTCCTAATCAGGGTTGAGTATCTCACTCCATATTTTATGAGTTTCTTGTTCTAGATCTATAAGTTTCTCTTTAATAAATTTATAAGCTCTCAATTTGGGTGAGAATATTTTTTCATATTTATCCATGATTTTATTGATTTCTTCTCTCATTGATTTAGGAGGCATAAGAGAGACCAGTACTCTTTCTCTTATCCTCTTCTCCTCATGGAATGCAAAAGTGAATCTAGAAGATATTCTATCCAATAGTTCTTATGGAAAATTACGTGTAGTGAATTGTAGTGGGACATAATAGTGTCTGCACATCTTAGCAATAAGTGCATCTTTAATCTTATTATGTTCTACTATATTCCATCTTAACCATTTCCTAATCTTGGGATGTCCAACAGATGCAGCTTTAGAAATATACTTACATATTTCATCAATTTCTTCAGTGGGTGATGTAACCTTTGTTGTATCCTTTGCTTGTTTCATGGTGTCAAGTTCATCCATAGCTGAATCCTCTAAGTCTTCATTAGTCTGAACAAATTTCCTCCTTTTGGTAGGTTCCCTAGCTAGTTGTTTTGCGTTTTGTGTGTCAGGTTTCCTCTTATAAACCTTCCCTTTAAACATGGGAGAAGGAATTGCATCATGTACTATTTGACTTCTTGTTCTTGACTTCTTTGGTGGAGGAGGAGGTGGTGAATTAGACTTCTCTTCCTCTGATTCATTTGGCTTTGTTGTATCACTAACGGGAAGTTGGTCCTTAGTGAGTTCCTCCTGACCTTGTTGTTCCTTTTCACCTTCTCTTTCCTCTTCTCCTTCAAAAGATATATTCAAGTTCTTTTTCAAATTATTTACCATCCTTTTTGACTATTTTATAGCCTTCTTGACAACAAGATCTATTTTAATCTTCTGTTTGGCCTCTTCATAGGTACCAAATCTTAGTTGCTTATTGTCTATTGGTTCATTTAATAGTGTCTTAATACACTCATTGGATAATCCTATTTTGATTTTGTAATCCAATTTTGATAGCCATGATTTCCTTGGTACTACTGCTTGGATGTATGTGAAAAACATATTTTATTTTCAAAACATATATGAGAAGCTTTTTGAGAATTTTTGGAACCAGGAATGAAATCAGATTTTCTCAGAAAATGATCAGACTGCAAAGATATTTCTCAAAAGTGAAATCAGATTTTAAAGTCAGACATTTACAGAGGATAAGTTCAAACTTTGAAAAGACAAATGGAATTAGATATTTGTAAAATGAATCAGATATTGGAAGACTTTGAAAGGGAAAGTAAAGCCAGATTTTGAAACCACTGACAGAGTAAGGACAAATTTTGAAAAGATAAATAAGTTCATATTTTAGAAAAGAAAAGAGGGAATAAGTGCAGATCATATTTGAGAGGAGGACCGTTCTAGGGCTTTTCTCTCCCATATATTCTTTTCTTTTATTATTTTTTAGGGTTGTTCATGTCCCTGTCTTTTTCTCTGGTGTAGGGTTTTAGACTATGTTCTGCTTCTCTATCAGAAGTTTTAGAGAAGGCTTCCAAATTGGTTTCTTGTGTAAAATGTTTCTCTCTTCTATGCATAAAAAGTGTTCTCTTTCCTTATGTTTCTAGAAAAAACTTTATTGTTATAATTTTCTTATGAATGAATTTCGGCACTGTTATTATATCTTCAACTTGTCTCCATTTTTCTTGTGAAATCATACAAACTAGGGCATCAAGGGTGTTTTAGTTTTGCTTGTTGTTGATTGGCAATAGAGTTATTCAAAGGATAAATATGATTTAAGATTTATTTTAAGATTTTTATGAGTTGGGTGTTGGGATTAGTGGGTAGTAGTACTGAGAGGGGAGGGGTAAATCAATACCTCTAAAATGTTTAACTCTTTTCACCATTCATCATTAGTAATCATTCTTTACTGCATTACTAGCCATTACTATTGTTCTTTCTTATGCATGTAACATTAATTCATAATCTTTAATTGTTTGCAACATTCATAGAAACATTCATGAAAGTAACAAACACAACACAAGATATGATATCACGGAAAAATCCTATTAGGATGTAAAGAATACAGTGTGGATGACACTGACAAAACTTCACTATCTACAGAATGGAAGGGAGTCAGTAAAGACTTACAATTGATCACTTCTGATGATCTACCCTGTTAGGAGTATTAAAGTGGAGACCTATTAAGATTTACTCTATTAAGAGCTTTAGAAACACTGATTTAAGTGTGCACTCGGTTAAGAGATTTTTAATAGGACCGTTAGGTCCACCTTTCTTAAAAGGATTTCTTAAGTGTACTACACTTGTTAGAATGAGTAGATATGTTTGAACTGACTATATGCAATCTATAATTTCTTATCATGGATCCATTAAACCTCTCATAATAATCATATCATCTATAGTGATTGATGAATACCTTTTCTCTGCTCATTGGTAACCTGTGTTCTTGTTCTTAAAACTGAATTGATCCATTTTTGTCCTTGTGCATGAAATCTCTTGTGTGATCCTTGGATTTGGTAGTATTTGTTGAATTATTCCTCTTGCTACTTCAAGTACCTTAGCTTCCTTTGTGGCTTTTCTTAGTTTGTCTTGCATTGCTTTTCTCTCATAGAGTCTTGCATACTTGGTCAATTCAGTTGGATCCAATGTTCTGGGATCACAAACTGGAATCTCAATGATTTCATCTAGAGTTATTGGATTCTTATGCTTTTCATTCTTCTTCTTTGAGACTTGTGGGGACGCAGATATATGATCTACCATTGATAGTTCATTTGTCCTCTCTAAAGTTCTTTGTGAAGGCTTTGTTGAGGATTCTTCTTGTGTTTTCTACTTGTGTTGCACCTGTCGGTTTTGTGAAGATGTCTCTCCATCAACCTTGGGTGTCTCTACAAATTTTTCTTCTATTTTCTTCTCCAGCTCATCTTTCTTTGCTTCTTCACCTTTTTCTTTCTGTATGGTCTCTTCTACCTTTTGTGTTTCCTCTTTATTTTGATCAGTAGATTTATCTTTCTGATCATTGGTTGCATCTTCCTCTCTAGTTGTGTCCTTGGTGTCATCTATTGTGTCTTTTGCTTCTGCATCACCCTTATCCTTGGGTGTGCTTGTGTCTTGTGTAGTAGATCCATCATTATCCTCTAGTATATTGATTTCCTTCATTAATATAGGCATATTGCTTTGTGTGCTAGCTTGGGTTGTATCTAGAGTGGTGTTCTACTTGTCAGTTTGATCTTTTTGAGCAGTGACATCCTCATCTTTTTGTACTTGCTCAGCAGGGTTTGGTTCTGTTATGTCCATGACTAAAGTGTCCTACCATGTCTCATCAACAACATTCATTTATTTATCCTCTGATGTCTTCAATTCTTGTTTCCTTCCCTGATCCTTAAGTGTTATGAATATTACATCATCTTTCTTCTGTGGATCTTTATCAGGGTCATAATTGGTGATGTCTTGAATGTCAAGATCATCCATTACCTTGTCCAGATCTATTATCTCCATATCTTCAACATTGTCCAAAGCAATGTGCTGAGGACTTGTTGTATCTTTCTCCTCCTCTCTATGAGGTGTTTTGGTGAGAAGTAACTGTCCCTCATGACTTGTTGACTCTGTTGGAAAATCTAGTAGTTGTCTCCATTTAGTCTCAGTCATTGTATCCATCTCTATAAACTTATCCTCTAGCACTTTGTAAGCCCTTATCTTGGCTAAAAATTTCCTTAAGTGCTTCTTTATAATTTATTTGATTTCTTTAACCTTAGATTCGGGAGGCATAAGTGTTAATAGTACCCTCTCCCTTGCTTCTCTTTTGGTTTGTAGAGCATATGACCATTTTTGAGATATTTTCTTACCTAGCTCCTTAGGTATTTGGTTGAAAAAATAAGCTGGTACATATTTTTACTTGACCATTTCCCTTATTATGACATCTTGTATCTTATTTTGGTCCTCTGGTTTGAGTCTCTCCCATTGTCTAATTTTCTTGTCATACGTTGTGCCACATGCAGCAATAGATTCAATAGCCTCATCAATTGTTAGATTTCTGTAATTCTTCTTTGTCACATTAGGATCATCATATTTTGTGTCTTCTATGTCAACCTTTTTCCTAACCAATCTTTTTCTCCTCTTTGTAGGTGTTGTCTTCACAGTTTGCTGCTTGGTTTGTTTTGTTGGTTTCTTCCTCTTATAGGTCCTTACTTGACCTTTCTTAATAGGTGTAGTATCGGTCTTAGCAGTTTGACTCCTT
This sequence comes from Thuja plicata, assembly GCA_018584345.1. Taxonomy (NCBI): domain Eukaryota; kingdom Viridiplantae; phylum Streptophyta; class Pinopsida; order Cupressales; family Cupressaceae; genus Thuja; species Thuja plicata. The sequence continues at coordinate 2,380,267 of MU226855.1, read as the reverse complement.
TTCCTCTGCTTCTTTGTAGGATGTGGAGGTGTATCCAATTAAATTTCCTCATAGTATGATCTCTTCTCTTCCCGCACTTCACTAATAGTACCCTGTTCATTCATTTTATTAGTTTTTTATTGTTCCTCATTTAGTGATAGAATTTTTTTAAGATTTGTTAGTGAGAAAATTTTTCCTTCTTAAAAAATAACCATCAAAGACTCTTAAAACCTGAATACAAAAAGGAAATATATGCACTAACAATTAAGTGAGTCACTCACAACCACACTCTCTATAGTCAAAGGCACAACTTCCTTAAACAAGAAGAATTTTCAATAAATTTTTTTATTTAGAAACATCTATTTTTGAATTATACTTTTGACCAGAAAGCATGAAAGGCTGCGATTCACATCACCATAGATAACTGATTAACTATTCTGAGACTTTAAAGATCAATAAGATATATGAGCCAACTGACTCAAACCTTAATCAGAAAAATAACAAAAGAGTGGATGATTCATTAGGATAATAGATCTTAAAATATTATTGACTATATCCAAAATATATTTCCATAGATCATAATAGCATGTTCATTTAATTCCAACTGAAATCAAAACCATGCATTTTGATAGACCAACTGATCCACAAAATGATAAAATCTGCTTATATTACCAACTAATAACATATATCCATATATTTGAAATATCTAGTATCATTACCATAGGAATAACTTAAAAACAAAACAGATAATAAATGGAGTTTCTTTTCTAGAGAACTGACCCTCACTTGGTTATCCAAAATATCATATATAGCCACGCAGGGCTTAATTCAGTTTTTAAAACTAACTGCCTAAAAAATAGAAAGAACTTTGGAAACAACTAAAATAGAAAACTACTTATGAAAATAAATGGCCAATTGACCAAATTTAGCTCTAGCATTGGTGTTCATGGCATTTTTTCATTGTCTTCCATTCCTCAAATGCCACAGAGAAATTTTGTCTCAGCTTTTGGTTTGGTTTGGTAGCTGCTTCAAACCTTTACAACAAAACATCTATGAAGTTTTGCATCTGTTGGGTTTTTTTTTTAATCACCTTCAGATGTTCATCATCATAGAGCACCGCCAACTCCACATGAGCTAGGATCGAATGATTAGTCATCCCGATTTCTTTGGCAGCTTTCAAGTTTTCCAACTTTTTATGGAAGTAGGGCAGCACCTTGGACATCTCACTGCTAACTTCATTCTCCAACCTGATTATCTTCCATATACATTCATTTTGTACCCATAAGGTATCCCTTTGGTTGGTTTGGGATTTAATTATATGATATGACTCTTCTATCACCTGTTCATATAATGAACTTTCCCATTCCAAATTCACTTTGACCAAAAATAGTGAATTCTCATCCATTCTAGGCACTGCCTTTTCAGAAATAAACCTATTTATACCATAGGTATAAACGTTCTCCATGTTATGCATCTCAATTTCTAATTCCCCCCTTTTCTTTTTCCACAACTCCACATTTTTTTCTACTATATTCAGCAATTGTTTATATTTTTCCATCACATTATCAAAATCATCGACAAACCTAGTAATTTCTATTTTTAACTTCTCCATCCATTTAAAGAAGGTTGTTGATATTGATATATCCTTGTGGACCTAGTCTAGAAATTTTGACTTTCAAGGGACTTTACATCTAGATCAAAAGGGACCATTGTCAGTGGTTGAGGCAGAGGATCATGAAGCTGATGAATATACTTGGCCATTTCACAAAGGTTTCAATTTGATCTTATCCTTAGTGTCCTTTTTCACTCGGTGGTTGATTTTCTTATTAGCTAAATTAAGGATTTTTAAGTTAGTGGCCTTGGTGGACATGCCCAGATCTATCTTTTCTACATGGAAATCACTTTCTGTAACCTCATCACTGGTTTTATCTGAGTTTAATTTGAATATCTCTGCCATCCAGTGTCCTGTCTTAGTATCCACATCAACCATGGCTTATAGATTTGGCTTCTTACCTCTTGGGGTTTTCCCAAGATATTTGCTAACTAGATCTCCAACAGGAGCCGATATTGGAACAATGCTCCTTTTCTTATTAACCGAAAGCTCCAACCAGTTGGGACTCTTGGGTGTAGGAGAATCAGTGGAAGGGGTTGATACCAAAATTTTTTTGTGGTCTTCCCTTGCTATTTGAATCTTTGGAGGGCTTTCTAGACTCTTATCCATTTTACCCTTTTTCTTAGGTTGTTTTCCACTCTCTTCCTATTCAGAGTCAACTATAATGTAGGGGATCGATTCTGCCTTTTCTTGCCTTTTGCTCCTAGTTCTTGCAATCCTCAGGGATTGTATAGGGATTATTTCTCCCCTTTCAGTATGATCTTAAATTTTGGTTTTGGATTCACCTGCAAAAAACAATTCCTTATTTTCATTAGTAATAGTAGGAGAAGTGGTGAGTTTCGAAATTCTTATACTCTTCATGGGTACTGAGACAGGGATTTCCTGCTTCTTTTTCTTTCTTACTTCCTTCAACATCTTATTTGTTCTTTTGAACACAATTTCAGAAATAACATTCAAGTCATCTACCTCCTCTCTTCCCAAATCTATTTTCTTGGCCACTGCTTTGTTATTTTGTTTTATACATTCACTTTCTATCACATCCTCTTCTATATTGGTACCAAGCCCTTTAATTTAAAAAGGTAGTCGTAGCATGATAATCTGATCCAGTGAAAACTAGGAATGCATTCTTTTTACAACCTCAAATTCATCAATACAATCATCCCAGTGGTCTTCTAAACCCGACTGATGTAGGAAGGTTGCATCTATTTTGAAATGATTCCCCACAAATTTCTTGCTGTTGAAATAGCTGTGACTTTGATAATAAGGGAGATTGAATATTTTTGGTTCAGTATCAGGAGAAGACATACCGTGTATTAATCTAAGGCGATAGTGTCCCAAATCAATAGGAAAGAATGAACCCACTTCTCTTTTAAGCTTGAATTTCAATTTGACCTGAATAATTTTCCTACATATTTCCAGTAGAATGTACTTATCTAGACAATAGCATGGGAGCTTCACAGGTCCACCACTAAAGCCTCCCACCCTTAAATAACTAAAGGTGGGAAATTGAACAAAGCAACTACCATAAACCTTAATCAACTCCATAGCCTCTTCAGACATTCTACAATTTATTCTTCCTCTCAGCTCAAAGACCAGCTTGGCTAGCAATGTATCTTGCACCCTTCAGAAATTTCCTAGGTTATTATCCTTTTGTAGATAAGAATGGTACTCGTAGATCAACATGTCATCTTTCCATGGTTGATGAGGTAAACCCTCCCAATTTCTATAGATGGCTAGAACATACAACATATATGAGGACATGTAGAAATTAGAAGTTTCTGTAGACTAGGACAACTCCTCATCTAGCTTTTCCACTATTACTTCAGCCCAGGCAACATATTTTCCATTAGTCAGAATCATTTGAATGAGGATATACATTCAGTCCTCCCACATTATGTCGATAGGTTTCCCCCTTAGTCTGTTCAACATGACAATAATATCTCTCACCTCTCTTACCAAATGGTCCTTTTGTAGAGGCTTGGGAAGTCTGGAACCTCCCTTTTCATCTTTGGATAACTAGTCTCTGGCTATGTTACCACTATAATCTTTGAAATTACGAGGAAAAACTTCTTTATCTTTCTCAAAATTGTAGGTGACGTAAGTCTCTATGGGGGGAATTCTTAGGGCCGCAATTATTGTTTGTCAGTTCACAAACACCAAAAACTCTCTAGAAGGAAGGTAGATACATTTATTTACCCTATCATACCTATTTCTACACTCCATCACCAATTCAGGGCATGGAGTCACTTCAGGAAAACCAGTAGCCTCCAACAAACTGCTTTCAACAATTTTGGCTTTGATAGTCTCAGCTTTGGCATTTCTAACTCTGTGAACAAAATCTGCAATGTCGTCGTTGACAAGATCTGTATCTATCATCTCTGGTAAATAGCTACTTATAGGAGAAAACTTGTTCTCCTTTACAAATCTGGCCTGTAGGGCCGACTTAATAGAGCTACCCATGATAATTCCTAGCACTACTGATTTGGTAAAAATATACGAAACAATGGAAATTTCCTTTCCTACAGCATGCAATTCTTAAAAACCAGAAATCAAAATGAGAGAAAATACTTTGAGACTCACCAATGCCAACACTTCTTCTTGTAGAGAAAAACCTTCAAAGATCTTCAGTCCTGTCTAGCTTTCCAACAGAAGGTGAAAATAGAAATGGCAAAGAAGGGAAAGCTTGATACATAAATTTAAATTGCCTCCTTTTAGTAATTATGATTACTGACTATGAATCAATGATTCTGGCCATCAATAGCTGGTCACGTCCCATCGCATTTCCTTGTTACTCAGGAAAAATTTACTTTTCGTTGAGTTGATGTCACTCCCCATCTTTTCAAAAATCTATTTCATTAATGCGAGTGAACTTTGACATGTTTTGAGTGTGTCCGATCATTATTGCATTTCTGAATCTTGAATCTTGAACTATGATGCGCAAAGTTCAAAGTTCAAGATCTCACATGCCTTTAGCCATGACTTGAAAAAGGTAATAAATATGGCAAAATGACGCAGGATGTGTGAGGGAAAAATGAATTATGAACTCAACATGTTATGGTTCAAGATTCAATACAATAAAAATTGAGATGCCGAGACATAAAAGGACACAGGATTAAGAGGGAATGACAAATGTAAAATGGGAAGTTGATCTTTGAACTTTGAACTAGTGAGTTCAAGGTTCACAATTCAATATTATGTTACACATTTGACGTGGGCTTGCAAAACTTACCGATTGAAAAGATGAGTGCAGACTTGCACAGTGGGAAATGGGATGTTAAACTTTGGACATTGAGTTCAAGGTTTAAGATTCAATATACAACTTGACACTTTACATGTTACTATGAGAAAAATTTGATCAAAAAATTTTTGACCTATAACAGGTGGCTCCAACTGGGGATAGGACCATGAGGGAAGAAACAATGAACTCCAAAAGTCTTTGGTTCTGAACAAATCTAAGCCTACAAGCAAACAAAAAACTAACCTAAGACACAACAAAACAATATGTACATGAAAGATTGGCAACTTACAACTCATAAAGCTTGAGATCTTGCCCATTAAAGGACAAGGGAATTTCTGTTCCATCAGCATACTTCAATTTGAAAGTGTTAGGACCAATCTCTTGGCTAATCTCAAAGGGTCCTTTCCATAATTACTCAAACTTTCTATGTGCTCCCCGGGGTTCTCACCTTTTGTCCCACATCAAAACTTTATCCCCTGTCATGAACTTCCTGGGTCGAGCTCTTCTGTTGAATATGTTTTTCACCCTAGCTTGGTGATTAGTGATGTGATCTACAATATGCTATTGTTCCTCCTCAAACTTTCATAAAAACATGATCCTTTTCTTCAGACCATTGTGGAAATGTTGGTCTTCAATCACCTTTTGTAACTTAGCAGCAGCTAGCTCTAATGGGAGAGAAAGTTGAGCTTCTACACCATATACTAGTTCAAAAGGTGATATTCATATGGCTCTTTTTGGGGAAGTGTGATCTTCCCATAGTGCTTCATGCAACCTTTTATGCTAGTCTCTGGCATTATCATCAACTAACTTCTTCATTATAGAAATCAAATTCTTGTTAGTTGAGTTGGCCTGACCGTTGCCCCAAGGAAAGTAGTCAGATGAGTGTGACAATTGAATTCCTTTATCATAATAGAAAAGTTGCATTTCAAAAGAGGAGAAGTTCTATGCATTTTCAGCTACTATCTTTGCCGAAACTCCAAATCTTACCAAAATATTTTCTTTCAGGAAGGAACATACTATTTTTGAAGTGGTTCTTTTCATGGGATGGCTTCTACCCATTTAGTAAAGTAGTCTATTGTGGTTAGAATATGAGTATGACCCACACTTAAGGGAGGATTTATAGGTCCTATGAAGTCTATAGCCCATTTCTTAAATGGTTCTTCAATAACTAGAGGCCTTAATGGTAAGGCTGCCAAATGAGGTTTTCCAGAGAATAGCTTACATTTTTCACACTGTGCTACCCACTTGTAAGCATCTTTGAACATTCTGAGCCAATAGTAATAGTTCCTCAGTATCTTGAAAGTTGTTACTGAGGAGAAGTATCCGTGGCAAGCTTCATTATGAAAGGATTGAAGCAGTTTCTTTTGATGATCTTCATCAATACACCGGAGGAACATTCCATCTAAGCCTCATTTGTATAATACATCATCAAACATAACATACTTAACCGCTTTTAATTTCAAATTCCTTTTCTCTTTTGCAGTGAGGTGATCTGGACATTCTCCATATGTCAAATAAAAGGCCACATTCGAGAACCATGCATCTTCCATTCTAGTAAACAGAGACAAGGGAATGTTATCTTCTTATTCTTCTTCATTTTCTGCAATCAACTTATAGAGTCCTTGACCTCTTATTAATTTGGTAGGTTTGATTTTTAAATCAAACTCTTACACCTTTGGTACCCATGTTGCCCTGGTATTCATAGACACCTCATGTTGAGTTAGAATACTCTTAACAACCAAATTTAGGATGTAGACGGTAGAGTACAAATGAAGGATGTAATATCAAAACTACTTGATAGCCTTCACCACTGCAAAAGCTTTCTTTTTCATGCGAGAGTACTTTAGCTCATGTTTCTTCAATGGCACACTCATGAAGGAAATGGGGACATCTTCACTCGCTTCATTTTTCTACAATAGGATGCTGGACATAGTATGTTCTGAGGTGTAACAATGTATTACAAAATATTTTTAGAAGTCTAGATGAGATAGCATCAGAGCTTGAGAAATTTCCTTCTTTACTTCATTAAAAGATTTCTTCGGCTCTTTGGACCATTTGAAACTTTGTTTTCACTTAACAGGTTTACCATGGGCCTAGTCGTTTCTGATAATTCTGGTACAAATCTTCTCAAGAAGTTAATTTTCCTGAAGAAATATCTTATTCCATTCCTATTAGAGGGCAAACACAATTTTTGTATTTCTTGGACCCTCGATCTTAATTCCCTCTTTCAAGACTATGTGACCTAGTAACCTTCCCTCTGTCACACAGAAGATAGACTTCTCGGGAAGAAAATAGTCAATTCATCAAGATAGACAACAATTATTTTATTCAACAGGTGACCGAAAGAGGAATTCATGGCACACTGAAAGGTGTCCCCTGCATTAATCAAGCTGAAAGGCATCTGATTATATGCAAAAGTACCCCAAGGAGTAGTAAACACTATTTTATGCTGGTCAATAGGGTTTACATTGATTTGGTTGTACCCTAAAAAAACATCTATCATCGACATCATTTCAGAACCCGCAACCATCTGCAAAATATGATCCATGTTAGGAACAACAAAGTTATCTTTCAGGATGGCTTGGTTCAAGTTTCTGAAATCAACATAGATTCTAATTTTTCCATTTTTATTGTGGCCTGGTACTATGCTTGTGACCCAGGTAGAATGGTGAATTGGGTAGATTATTCTAGCACTCAGCATTTTGTCCACTTCTCTAAAAATGGCATCAGAGACCCTAGGGTTATAGTTCCTCAGTTTTTTCCTGAAGGGCTTGGCGCCGGGTTTTAATGGCATGTGATGTTGAAACTATCCATTTTTAAAATCCTTTAATTCTTCATATGACTAGGCAAACACATCTTTGAACTCTTTCAATAATTTCATGAACACAACTTTTTCTTCCGGGTTACAACAAGTTCCTAGATTCACATATCTGGGATTTTCATCACTACCTATATTTATTTTCTCAAAATCACCAGATTGCTTACTATTGGTCTCATTAGACAGACTGATAAAACAATCACCATAGTCAAATAAGATCTCCATTGTTACGAGACCTTTAGGGATATGGTTTCCCTTCAATTGCACAATATCTACCTCTTTTCTCACCCGTTCATCTGCACAAAACTCCTGACACTTGAATTCTAAACCTTTGAAAAATACCGAGGAGAATTTTTTAATAACCTACAAGAATGTCAGCACATGAGCATCATCACTAAAGACTTGCCAAGAATTAGCATTGTCTGGCACACTAGGTTGGTGAACTAGCTCTATAGTATACTGATTGTTGTCAAAGTCAGGATGGGGAATTAGTACTATTGTAGAACCGACAAGGACGTCTTCTCTAGAATTTAGCTCTCTAGGGACTGCCTCAATTGCAAATGCCTCAAAACTTTCAATTTCATCCCAAACCCTATTTATATAATGCTTCATCCACTCCTTCCTTATTGCATATATTCCTCTCACCTGTTTCATGATTAACCCAGCATCACCTTTAGCTTTCAGAATTTTGACACTTTTCTTCTTTGCTTCTTGAATATCGAGCAGCAATGCTTCATATTCAACAATGTTATTTGTATTCTTGAATTCTATTTTAAAAGCAAAAGGAAAATTTTCACCAACAGGAGATATCAAAACTACTCTTGCGCCTAAACCTATAAAGAAGCAGCTCCCGTCAAACTCAAGAATTGAAACTCCTTCATTTCTTGGAGGTTTCAACTCTGCAACATTTTCTTCAGGTAAGATCACATAATTAGTGAAATTTGTTTCTTGGTATAAGATCTAAACTCTAGGATCTTCAGATGGGAAGATAGTATATTTTGACTTGGTCTTAGGTTGTAAGATTACCTTCTGATTTCCAATGGGAATTATTGCTTGTGAGTAATCTAATTTAATTTCTCCTCCTAAGTCTCGGCAGAAGGTTTGAATTAAGAGCATACCATAGCTAGCAGGTATGTTAGCCATAAGGATGGTTTACTTTAGCCTTTTATTGGGATAGGCGGCTAACAAAACTTGAGCATCTTTGATTTGACCAAGTAATGGGACTTGTTTAGAATCCATTGAGTAACATTTTCCAAAGGTCTTTGTTAAGGGAAAATCTAGGGCTTTTGCTATAGATGAAGGCATTATATTGTCTAACACCCCTAATTCTATGATGTAGTTACTAAGTTTATGACCATGCATGAACAAAGATACATAGAAAGGTTCTAGTTTGCCTAAAAATTGAGCAGGTTCTAAGGATTCTTGACTAAGGATAGTTTGAACATTTTTAGGGGAAATTAAATTCTAGTTTACAGGAGTTTCATGAGAAGACATAGTATTTGTTTGATTTTCTACAACTTCAGGAGATGATCCTTTTACAAAATTCACTAATTTATCCAGCTCATTGGGATTTAACTTCAAATATTCAACAGGAGAAATCTGAATCTTGGAAGATTTACAAAAATAAACAAAATCAAAGGAAGAACCAAGGTCTAATTTTTTTAGAGTCTTTACCTCTAGTCCTACTTTTCTATACATCTTTGAGCTACCACTTGTATTCACAAGTTCCTTTTCTCTTTTATTTTGAAATGGATGCGAGACTCGATTGATACTTTTGCCATCTTATTGACCCTTGGTGAGCACAGAGCAAGAAGGTTCCTCCAGAGTAATTAAAATGTCACTACCACAATTAGAATCAGACTCATACTCTAGGTAGTAACTTACAAATTCCCCAGGTCCTCTAGAGTTTTCTTCATCAACAGGGAACTCCTAAATACTTTCTTTGTTAGCTTCTAGCTGTTTGTATCACACCATCTCAGGACACAAATCTCCATCATGTTCATCAGGCAAATGAAAAATACACATATTCCCTTTTATAGGAGGGGGCTCAAGTTGTAGTCTTTGCTGGAATGGCAGAGCATTTGATGATTTCCCATAATTTCCTATCCCTTGACTTGGATATCTATGAGAAACATCTTGGTATGGAGCAGGAGCAGATTTTGGCATCTGTCTCTTTAGGGAAATCATATCATTAACTAATCTCTGTACTACTAGGTCACTAGAGCCAGAAGTAGAGGCTTGAATTGTTAATTTTTGAACATCTCTTCTCCATTTTCGTGTTGTTATGAGGTCATCCTCAAGTTCTAATATAAGGTTTTGGCATGTAGCTATATCAACCACCCTATCTCGTCTCAATTGATAGCTTATGTCAGGAGGCAGTGCACTGACAAAGAAGCCTTTTTTTATTTTCATGATTCGGTCTTTTAGCATTAGGGATCTAATATAGAATCTTACTGAATTTGGCCATGAATTCCCTCATAGGCTCATGCATCTCCTTCTTTAATTGGGACAATTGGAGCAAGAGGGAATGTTCATCTTCAACAGATTTGAAACGAGCTTCAAAGGTTTTTTTCATCGAGTTCCAATCAGTAATATGATCATTCAGAAAATGGTAAAACTAGTCAGTAGCAGATTTGACAAGGGTTTGTACAAATAACCTAATTGCAATATCTTCATGTTGGACAGCTAAAATCCCACAAGCAGTATTGAAAGCGTTCAAATGATCTTCTACAAAAACTTTACCATTACCATTAAATTTAGGTAATACATCTCTAGCCCCTTTTGGCAAGGAATGGTTTCCTCCTACATTTAGAGGACCTACTGCTACTCCCCATGGCTGGGCCATGATTGACTTCGGGAAGATGGTTACAATGGGTGGGATTTGAGTACTAGACAATGTTAAGGCCTGCCAATTTGATTGACTTGAAGATGCTTCAGGGGAAACTTTAGGAGGAGAGGAAGGCCTACATTTTTCTTTCTTCTTAGGGGTAAATGTAATAGGAAAGCGAAAATGATGCAATTCTTGATAAAACTTATCAAAGATACCTTCTCTCCTCTGGGACCTATTATACGGATGAGTATCCAGGTTTAAGGTCCTTGTGGGCCTTGAGCTACTCTATCTACCACTGCAATTTCTTGGGCTATGGGAAGTCCTCTCAACCACTCCCCAACCTCTTCTTCTTCTTCAATAACAAGTCAAACTTGTTGGTATTGTTGATCGCTCACTCTTAGTTTCCAAGATAGAGCGTGTAGGTCAACAATAATGTCCTCTTGAGTATCTAAAAATTTCAAGTCAGGTTGGAGGACAGGGGGAATTTCTTCTTGACTAGGTATTACATCAATAGGCAATACCATAATTCAACTTCTCATAGAAGAAAAAATACATACTGATCCTTTTAAACACGCTCTCTAGTAGAGTTGCCAGAAATCTGTTAGTGAACAGATTTTTCCTTCTTGAAAAATAACTATCTGTATAGTTTAAAAATGGAAGCACTTCCATGGTAGACTTGTTTAGCCTTCTAAGTAGGTGGTTTGGGGTCATATCAAGCACCTTGAATGGGTTCTTGACATTGACCTAGTTTTCCCCTTGTTCTGCCTCCTATTCCACTTCTTTTCATCTAGTTTTTGGCATCCTGGACTACAGATATGAGGTTTTTGACCACAGGGTCAGGGTCAACCTTTTGGGTCTATGTCAACCTCAACCCTGACCTAGGTCAAGGTTGACCTTAACCTTGACCCAGGGTTAAAATCTCAGGGTCCCATAGTTTCTGGATGTTGGTTTTTTTAAAAAGTTATTTCCCACTTCCCGGTCGGCTGTTTTGGGTTCTAAAGCGTCGATTCCTAAATTATGTTTAACTTAGGTCCTCTTCTAGAGGCATGGGTCTAATTGGAATTTAATTCTCCTATGTCAGCCTCCTTAGAATATTGTGCCCTAATTTCATATAAAAGGAAGCTTTCTCCTCTCATTTTCTCTAACCATCAACTAAGTGATAAGAGGTGATCAAGAAAAAGTTCAAGCATCCATTGTTCTACATGTTTCCAAGATTTCAAGGTGTTCAAGTCTTCCTCTCAAGAATTTCAAGTCCTCCATTAAAGATCAAGGATTCAAGCTCTCAAGCCTTTGAAGGGATTTGGTTCCAACATTCAAGATTCATCATTCAAACCCTAGATCTAGCCATCATGGTGGTGTGATCTTCCTTCAAGATCCTTTGTGCATCCTCAAAACTCTTTCATTACTTCTTCAAGGTAGGATTCCAAGCATACAATCATGGAGGTTTATGGTTTCTAAATTCCATGCTTTCATATTTACATACTTGCTTACATTTGAATTACAATTGCATATATATTCAATATCATAGCTTCATTATTAGATTCAATTCTACTACTTGCTAGCATTCTTATTTCAATTATTGATTTCAAGGTTAATTCCTAAATTTGGGATTGACTAAGGAAAACCCCTCCCCCCCAAAAAAAAAAACCTCTTTTTCTTACAGGTACAGGTTCAGGACTATGGATTTGAACCCATATCTGGATACCCTTTTCGGCCAACTTCCAAGATCCGTGAACAGATTTTCTGTCAGACCTGTGCAGGTCAAGGTCGACATTATTGGGTCAGGGGTGACATTTGTGGGTCAAGGTCAACCTTTTTCACAAGATGGTGTCAAAATACAAAAATATTTCTGGGTTTTGTTCATCTCTGCGTTTCCTTTCCAAATCATACTTAAGATTTTCCAGAAACTATGTACAAACCTTAGAAAACAACATTCTTTGATCTATAATATTTCAAGGTTAGTGCATTTATCATACCCATTTCAATTCAAATCCTTAATCATTCTAAATATATCACACATTAACATTCATTTCAAAACACATTTTAAGAGGGAAACCTAGCATATCCTTCTTTGTTCTTATTTCCAATTGATTGATTCACTTGTGCATTGATCCTTTTTGGGTTGATCAATTTGGATCCTTCCTTTGTGCATTTGAGAATAAAGGGGAATGTCTTATTTATCCCTCCAATCTAAACATTAAATTTAAGGTGATAAGTGATGTGAGTACCAAAACACTCTTATTCCATAAACATCATTTTTCTCCTTTACATTTTGGTGAACTCGCGATAGACAACTCTTTGTTTTTGGTGTTAGATTTGCATTTCATATTAGATCTTGAATGCATATAGAAGTAGGTTTTCTTTTATTCTCTTGAATTTACATTTCAAAATTCATAAAAATCACAAAATTTCTTTAAACTTAAAAAAACATTTACATTTTTTTTGTTGTGTTCAACATGTATAATTTTTGCTTTGAATACTTTGATGAGGCTTTTGTTGCTAAAGAGGATAGATCCCTTAATGAGGTACATGGAAGTGAGGATGAAATTTGTTTAAATAATATCTCCATTGATTCTATACCTATTTCATCCTCCTCTACAATCTCTTAAATTGACCTTTACCATAGAAATGAGTTAGGGGTAGATATTAATTTTTCTCCTAATATATGTCTTTTCTATGAACCTACTTTAGAATATAATTCTTCCCCCTTTAGGGATCAATCTTTAGGCGCTCCTACAATGTTATTTATTGATAGGGAGGATAATCCTCCTCTTTGGGATGAACCTTTGGATTTGGATGTTGATTACTCTCTTCCTCATGAAGCCATTATGGGTGATTCTACTTTTTGGGATGAACCCTTGGATAAAGACATTGATTTATCATCTTTTGGTGAAGATGCTTTGATACAAGAGGGTGATTTATTAATTGATGACATATTCATACATCATGATGGCTATTTTTATAAAACACACTCCCCTTATGTAGACATTTTAGAGAAAGAAGAGAACATTATTGATACATTACCTCTAATTAGGATTCCTTCTAATGATGAGGCATTAGCAGAAAATGATATGAATTCCCTTAATGCTCTCCCTCTTAGTGATGATCCTATAAAACATCAAGCTCCTACCCCATCTTCTCCTAGGATGTATTCCTTTATTTTTCCTTCTTATGAATATATCAAACATACTAATGATGACATAGTGACTACTGAAGTTCCATTGAATCCTTTTGATATGGCTTCTTGTTATGGTCCTGGTTATCATTTACTAATTAAACAAGGATTCCATAATCAAGGATGTACTCAGCCTAAACTAGGAATTCAAATGCCCTTACAGAACGGGGGGCATGAGCATTCTTATGGATTGGGATTTAGTCCTCAACAACACATGAATGTTACCAACATCTCAAATAACATTTCAAAACATGATGACCCTATGAAGGAATTTGACCATGAGGTTGTTATTCCTAAACTCCTTCATGCTAAGATAATTACTAGACCTAAACGCAAAAAGAAATGTACTCTATACTTGAAGATTCTTCCTTTTTGTTTCTATCATATATTTCATGATCACCCTAATGAATATCAATCTTTACATTATAAGATTAGGAAGCTCATTGATAGTGAAATTATTTATATATCATGTGGCAATGAGTTGTATTTCAATCATGTTTTCTCTAATAACATTTAAGTTCCTATTATGGAACTCCATCTTGTGTAAACAATTCTAGCCTAATCTTTTGGGGCTCTTTGTCTTGCATATTATTGTGAGTGATATAATAGGTCCCCTTTCATCCCTATCCCTACACCTAGGGGGCAAGGATGCCATCTCCTTCTTTTCTGCCTTTTCAGGATCTAATTTCCCTTTGTTAAGCAGTATCTATCCATTATTTGATATCCAATCATACATGAAAATTTTGGTTTGCATTAAGGATCTATGTCTTTGATTATAACTTATTTCATTGTTTTACATTGGGTTTCCATGGTTGATAAATCTCTCACCTTGGAAACTGAATAGTGTGTTATCCCTCCCAAGGGTTACTTTCTCACTTCTTGCATGATATCTCTTTGCTACAATATCTCTTGATATAAATTGATATATCCCTTGCTTTCACCCCTGGGGAGCAAGGAATTTTCCTTCCTCCTCTATCTAAGGATCTACTTTCCTTATCTTAGTGGCATTTGTTTATCATATAACATTATTTCCTTATAAAGATTTATATTTTGGCTACGGATACCCTCTTATACAAGAGGTGATTGTCCTAGGTCATCACCTCTTCTTTATTTTACAAACTATGCTCTTGATAAACTCCTGCCTTTTCTTTGGGTTTAGAGTTTGACTCCTTCATTTCGAGATTCCTCTTCCTCTTCATTGTAGGGGGCTTGATGATTGAATCTTTGGTCCCTCTTTTCTTTAGAAGATGAAATTTTATCCTAATCACTCCTCTATGGTGAGGGTCTTGGTGATGAGATATCTTCCCTCTTGAGGATCCTTTTTCCATAAGTGACATATCCATTTCAAGATTATCTATGTTCTTGGATGTAAGGGTCAAGGATCTTTGCTAAGAATATGGTATACATTGTTGTTAAGCTGGATATCTCCTTACCTTGTGAAGTAGGTATCCTCTTTTCTCTTCCTTATCCTACCTAGTGGGTAGTCATGATAAGGAGGGGGGCATATATAGGGTCTCCCTTGTACTATAGTTTACATTAATTTATATTTTTCAACATGCTAAATCCTTGGAAGGTAATGCACATAAGTTGCTAAATGCTAAAGGCACGTGCATTTTTACTTTTATTTTTGCTAAATCCTTGGAAGGTAACGCACATAAGTTGCTAAATCCTGAAGAGATACGTATTTTTACTTTTATTTTTGCTAAATCCTCGAAAGGTAACACACATAAGTTGCTAAATCCTGAATAGATATGCACTCTTTTTATTTTTACAATATGCTAAATCTTTGAAAGGTAACACACATAAGTTGCTAAATCCTAAATGGACACGCATTTTATATTCCATAGTGATACAAGAATGTAGATCTATGGATATTTTTAAAAGTCGTCAGAAGACGCATTTACAATTACAAGTACAGTTTTGGGTGAACCTATTGGGCTCTCCCTCCTTGGTGATTCATGGTAAGGTGGGCATCTTACTAGGTGAGGTAATCACTTTCCCTTCTATCTCTTTTTCTTTCATGCTAATAGGATTAGATCATGAAGCTATGTTATCTATACTGTTGTTCTTGTCTTGCTTATATAATCGTGTATGTTTTCTATGATTGACTGCTCTTTACTTTCATATATTTATGTATGTATGTTGAGTAAGAATCCTTGGTATAGGGGCTCATGTCCTTGAATTAGTGATTTTCTACTTCATTGTGATCCACTAGTGTCTTTCTTCTAACTTTACCGTGAGCATGTTTGATTTTTATACTCCCGCTAAAGTGGGGGCTAAATGTATAGTCAAAAAATTGAAGCACTTCCATAATAGACTGGTTTAGCCTTCCAAGTAGGTGGTTTTGGGTCATATCAAGCACCTTGAATGGGTTCTTGACTTTGACCTAGTTTTCCCCCTGTACTGCCTCCTATTCCACTTCATTCCATCCAGTTTTTGGCATCCTGGACTGCAGATATGAGGTTTTTTTTACCTAAGGGTCAGGGTCGACCTTTTGGGTCTATGTCAACCTCGACCCTAACCTAGGTCAAGGTGGACCTCGACCCTGACCTAGGTCAAGGTTGACCTTGACCTTGACCCAGGGTTAAAATCTTAGGGTCCCAAAATTTCCAGATGTCGGTCTTTTCAAAAAGTTATTTCCCGCTTCTAGGTCGCCAGTTCGGGTTAGGAAGAGTCAATTCCTAAATTATATTTAACTTAGGTCCTCTTTTAGGGGCACGAGTCTAATTGAAATTTAATTCTCCTATGTCGGCCTCCTTAGAAGATTGTGCCCTAATTTCATATAAAATGAAGCTTTCTCCTCTCATTTTCTCTAACCATCAACTAAGTGATAAGAGGTGATCAAGCAAAAGTTCAAGCATCCATTGTTCTACATGTTTCCAAGCCTTCAAGGTGTTCAAGTCTTCCTCTCAAGAATTTCAATTCGTCCATTAAAGATTAAGTATTCAAGCTATGAATCCTTTGAAGGGATTTGGTTCCAACATTCAAGATTCATCATTCAAACCCTAGATCTCGCCATCATGGTGGTGTGATCTTCCTTCAAGATCCTTTGTGCATCCTCAAAACTCTTTCATTACTTCTTCAATGTAGGATTCCAAGCATACAATCATGGAGGTTAATGGTTTCTAAAGTCCATGCTTTCATATTTACATATTTGCTTACATTTGAATTACAATTGCATATCTATTCAATATCATAGCTTCATTATTAGATTCAATTCTACTACTTGCTAGCATTCTTATTTCAATTATTGATTTCAAGGTTAATTCCTAAATTAGGGTTTGACTAAGGAAAACCCCTCCCCCCAACAAACAAACCTCTTTTTCTTGTAGGTATAGGTTTGGGACTATGGATTTGAACCCAGATCTGATACCCTTTTTGGCCAACTTTCGGGATTCGTGAACAGATTTTCTATCGAACCTGTACAGGTCAAGGTCAACATTATTGGGTCAAGGGTGACATTTGTGGGTCAAGGTTGATATTTTTGACAAGATGCTGTCAAAATGGAAAATGACTTCTGGGTTTTGTTCGTCTCTATGTTTCCTTTCCGGATCATACTTTGGATTTTCTAGAAACTAAGTATAGACCTCAGAAAACAACATTCTTTGATATAAAATATTTCAAGGTTAGTGCATTTCTCCTACCCATTTCAATTCAAATCCTTAATCATTCTAAATATATCACACATTTACATTCATTTCGAAACACATTTTAAGAGGGAAACCTAGGATCTCCTTCTTTGTTCTTATTTCCAATAGATTGATTCAGTTGTGCATTGATCCTGTTGTCCAAATTTCCACTCCCTAAGAAATTTGGCCCTTGTCTGTGTTTCCCACCCAAAATTGGCTAAACCCCTTTACAAAAGTCTTACTCTTGTCTCATCGCGCAATCGCGGTGAAATTTGATTCAAGTTATTAAGTTGCGCGAGTGCGCGACGAGTTGCCAATCGTAGTCGTCGCGCAATCATGATCTATTCTTACAGAAGTCTAATCCATTCCCGAGTTAGCGACGAGCTGAAGGAATGAGCCATCGCGTAATTGTGAGCTATCCAGGTTGGGTTGTTCTAGTCATGCGACCGAGCGACCATAGTGATTGATGAGCTCATCGCGCACTCGCTAGTGTTTTGAAAAGATAGACTGTCAGCTCGCGACCATGCGATGAGTAGAAGCAAGGACTCATCACGTACTCACTGAGTAATGAGGACAAAAGGAGATCTATCTGCGGGTCTGCGACGAGCTACAGAGAATGTGTCATCACATGGTCGCCGAGCAAAAAGGTGAATAAAAAGAGAGCTCGCAACTGCGCGACCAATAAAAGATAGCTGCTCGTTGCTCAATCGCCGATGTTTCAAAGTGAATAGGGAATGGCTCGCGACTGAGCGATTGATGAAAAAGAGGGGTCGTCGCCTACTCGCACAAAAAGTAAAATAACGTGAAAGTTGCTCGCGAGCGCGCGATCACAGAAAAGGTAATGAAAAAGTGCTCGTCGCTTAGTCGCTCAGAATCAAAAAAGGGAGAAAGCATAGCTCATGACTGTGCAACGATGATGTAGATGAGGTCGCCAGATCTATGTCATAAGTCTTATGAAGATGGGACCCACCCTCAGTCTTGAAGTCGCGTGAAGAACTCAGCAGTCAGGAAAACATCTTTCGACTTCATGATTTACCTTGGGTCACCTTGTCGCTAGAACCAAGTGATGACTCAGCTCCCCAGTATGCAACAGATGAACCAATGGCCATGTGACAGGTGGCATATGGCAAGTGGATGCTGAACCCTCAGTCGGGTAATCGCCAGACGGAGGAGATAGATCGCGCGACTTCGAGACTAAGTGTCCTTTGCCTTCAGTCGCAGGATCGCAGAACAATTTAAGGGGATGCTCATTTGTTAAGAGACTTAAGGACAACCGTCCGATGCAAAGCATAGATGATCTAATGGTGGTCGTGTGGTCTGGTGATCAAAGTGCCCTATGAGAAAAGTACTCCCGACTCAATGCCAAGGGTTAGTCGGGATGTCGCTAGAAAGGTTAAAGGGCACATGTTGACTGTTAAGATAAGTCAAGGGCTCGGTACTTGGTTCTCCCGACTTGGTGACTAGGCTTTATCGCGTGGTCTCGAGACGAAGAGATAGCATCTGACGATCAGGCGACAAACCGTGACAGTCTAAAGTGACATTTAGGCGCAAGGTCGCGGGAAGAAAGGTGAGTTAAGGAAAATGCCTCGCGACTTTATTTTTTCACAGTCGGGTTGTCACCAGTTCTGGACTCGGGTTAAACAGAGGTAAAAGGATACATTGTCGCCAAGTCTGGAGATTTAACTTTGGTTAAGGACTGATTCTCGCAACAAGAGACTAACGGTTAGTCTCTTGTCGCAGGAATTTGAATTTAAAAAATTGGCGGCAAGTTTGACACTGTGAAACACTCGGCAGCCATGGTTCCTGTTCGCTCATTTTTCAGAATTGATCAAAGGGTTTCTAGTAACAGGAAATCATACATAGAGTAGTCTACCAATATTTGAATAGATTTGTTTCAATGTCAGTGAAGGGAGGAGGTTCAGTGTGTTTCAAAACAGAGCAGAATTATGACTGAGTTTCCAGAAGTGCCAGGAAGCTTAGAAAAGAAGTCTTGGGCGATGACAAGGAGAACACTTGGCCATGCACTGTTCACAGACAAGAGGGGTAGTTATTGCAGAGAAATATAGGTGAACAGGTGTGCATGACTATTCAGAGTGAACATAAATGCTGCTATCCACCATCTACCAGATCTGATTTCTAATTGCCAGATCGAGAAGACCAGGAAAATATCTGTGAAATATCTGTTTGACCCGATCATTCTCCACCGCTTCTTCTCTCTCTCCTATGATTTTAGGGTTAGGTTTTTCCAGGACCATCTAAAGCTTGTTGCATCCTAAGGGATTCCAAGATGTTCATAGCCCTATATATAGCAGAAAAGTTGCAAGTGCAAGGGTCGGTTCTTCTTCTTTTGGTTCTTGCTATTTTTGTAACTTTTCTGAGTTCCTGACAGAGACAAAGAGATTTTGTAACCCAGGAGTTTCATTTTTATGTAGAAGGAATACTCTGTGACATTGTTTTGTCCTTGGTGTATTTTTTGTATGAGTCTATAACTCACTGTGAGAAGTAATATGCAGAGTTTCAATTCTTGGATCAATTTGCTGGATTGTGTCAACCTTGTCTCTTTTCTGCTTGTCCGTATGTGTCTTGGTTGTTGATGGATTAACTGTGGATGATTTTATTCCTCTTAATCAGTCCTTTCACAGCATCTACTTGCAGAAGAGTATGTCTACTTGCAGGTTGTAACTAGTGTTTTATTGTTTAAAGTTGTTAACTGTGAAGAAGTCTTTCCTTTTAACTGGTTTATTCATGACCTTGTTATGAAATATTTATGCATTCCTATACAAGAGACTTGTGTTTTACTTA
Organism: Thuja plicata; assembly: GCA_018584345.1. NCBI lineage: Eukaryota > Viridiplantae > Streptophyta > Pinopsida > Cupressales > Cupressaceae > Thuja > Thuja plicata. The sequence goes on along the minus strand of MU226855.1, from coordinate 2,360,184 downwards.
CAATTCAGAGTTAGTTGACCCAGGAGTTTATCTTGTATGTGTTATGTTTTCATGCCATTTTCGGTGCATCACCTAGTAGGTAGTTTTCTTTCAGTCATTTCCCTTTCATGCAATCCTTCTAACCCTTTTCCCCTAAAGTTTACTTTCCTGTTTAGAAGCAAATTAAGGTGATTATCCAAGAGGAACCAGCCTAGAATCTGGAGGTCTCATCTCGGTTAGCATAAGGTCCCACAACCTTGAGATGATTCCCTTGTTATACTG
>MU226855.1:2286128-2354076 GCA_018584345.1 Thuja plicata | reverse complement strand
AGAGAGGCTAGGCTTTCCATTTCAACAGAGTTACCAGCTCTAGACCTAGCCACTCAGTATGCCCTGTTTAATGAGGAGGATCCCTTACAAATCAGATATGCTCAGTTGATGGAACTGGAAGAAATCAAAAACAAGTCTATGAGAGACATGGAATTCCATCAGAATCAGACTAAGAGAAGCTTTGAAAAAAGATCCAGGGAAAGGAACTTCAAGGTTGGAGATGTAGTTCTCAAATGGGATGAGTTCAGATCTAGACCTGGCAGACATACAAATTTTGATTCTTTGTGGGGTGGACCATTTGTTATTACAGAGTGCAGAGGATCTAATGCTTTCCAACTTTTAACACTTGATGGAGATGCCCTGCCAATTTCAGTAAATGGTTTCCATTTGAAGCCCTGCTTTGAGATTAGTTCCTCTCTGTAAGTCTTTGCCCCTTTGTAAATATTTCCCTATTTTCCTTCCTTGCTTTCTAGTTTAATTACCTTGCTTTTCAAGAAGTGTACATGCACATCTTTGTCTCTGTCAGGAAATGTGTTCAGAGTGACTCCATGCCCAATGGATATGTCAAGGCAACTGGTCTTATGCTTAGCAGGCAAGCATCCCGCAGAAATTGCCAAAATGTTGTCCAAATTTCCACTCCCTAAGCAATTTGGCCCTTGTCTGTGTTTCCCGCCCAAAATTGGCTAAACCACTTTTCAAAAGTCTTACTCTTGTCTTATCACGCAATCGTGGTGAAATTTGATTCAAGTTATTAAGTTGCACGAGTGCGCAACGAGTTGCCAATCGCAGTCGTCGCGCAATCGCGATCTATTCTTACAGAAGTCTAATCCGTTCCCGAGTTAGCGACGAGCTGAAGGAATGAGCCATCGCATAATCGTGAGCTATCTAGGTTGGGTCGTTCTAGTCATGCGACCAAGCGACCATAGTGATTGATGAGCTCGTCGCGCACTCGCTAGTGTTTTGAAAAGATAGACTGTCGGCTCACGACCATGCAATGAGTAGAAGCAAGGACTCATCGCGCACTCGCTGAGTAATGAGGACAAAAGGAGATCTGTCTGCGGGTCTGCGACGAGCTACAGAGAATGTGTCATCGCATGGTCACCGATCAAAAAGGTGAATAAAAAGAGAGCTTGCGACTGCGCGACCAATAAAAGATAACTAATTAACTATTCTGATACTTTAAAGATCAATTAGATATATGAGCCAACTGACTCAAACCTTAATAAAAAAAATAACAAAAGAGTGGCCAATTCATTAGGATAATAGATCTTAAAACATGACTCACTAAATCCAAAATATATTTCCACAGATTATAATAGCATGTTCATTTAATTCCAACTGAAATCAAAACCATGCATTCCTATAGACCAATTGATCCACAAAATGATAAAATCTACTTATATTACCAACTGATAACATGCATCCATATATTTGGAAATATCCAGTATCATTACCATAGGAATAACTTAAAAATAGAATAGATAATAAACGGGGTTTCTTTTCTAGAGAACTAACCCTCAGTTGGTCATCCAAAATATTATATATGGCCATGCAAGGCTTAATTCAGTTTTTAAAATGAACTGCATCAAAAATAGCAAGAACTTTGAAAATAAATAAAATAGAAAACTAATTATGAAACTAAATGGCTAATTGACCAACTGTAGTTCTAGCATTGGTGTTCATGGGATTTTTCATTGTATTCCATTCCTTGAACACCATGGAGAAATTTTGTCTTAGCTTTTGGTTTGGTTTGGCAGCTGCTTCAAACCTTTGCAGCAAAACATCTTTGAAGTTCTGCATCTGTTGGGTTTTTTTTGTAATCACCTTCAGATGCTCATCACTGTAGACCACTGCTGACTCCACATGAGCTAGGATCGAATGATCAGTTATCCTGATTTCTTTGGTAGCTTTCAATTTTTCAAAAATTTTATGGAAGTAGGGCAACAGCTTCGACATCTCACCACTGGCTTCATTCTCCAGTACAATGATCTTCCCTATACATTCATTTTGTGCCTGTAAGGTATCCCTCGGGTTGGTATAGGCTTCAATTATCTGAGATGACTCTTCTATTGCCTATTCATATAATGAACTTTTCCATTCTAAATTTACTTTGACCATGAATAGTGAATTCTCATCTATTCCAGGCACTGCCTTTTCAGAAATAAACCTATTTATACCATAGGTATAAAAATTCTCCATGTTATGCATCTCAATTTCTAATTCCCCCCTTTTCTTTTTCCACAACTCCACATCATTTTCTACTATATTCAACAATTGTTCAGATTTTTCCATCACATTATCAAAATCACTGGCAAACCCAGTAATTTATTATTTTACCTTCTCCATCCATTTAAAGAAGGAATTTGATATTGATCTGTCCTTGTGGACCTAGTCTAGAAATTTTTGACTTTCAGGGGACTTTACATCTAGATCAAAAGGGACCATTGTCAGTGACTGAGGCAGAGGATCATGAATCTGCTTAATATAGCTGGCCATTTCACAAAGGGCTTGCTTCAATTTGATCATATCCTCAGCATCATTTTTCACCCGATGATTGATTTTCTTATTAGCTAAATTAAGGCTTTTTAAGTCAATGGCCCTGGTGGACATGCCCTGATTTATGTTTTCTACATGGAAATCACTTTTTGTAACCTCATCACTGGTTTTATCTGAGCTTGGTTTGAATATATCTACCATCTAGTATCTTGTCTTAGTATCCTCATTGACCATAGCTTTTACCTTTGGCTTCTTACCTCTTGGGGTTTTCCTAAGATATTTTCTAACTAGATCTCCAACAGGAGCCGATATTGGAACAATGCTCCTTTTCTTATTAACTGAAAGCTCCAACTAGTTGGGACTCTTTGGTGTAGGAGGATCAGTGGAAGGGGTTGATACTGAAAATTTTTGGTGGTCTTCCCCTGCTGTTTGAATCTTCAGAGGGCTTGCTGGACTCTTATCCATTTTAACCTTTTTCTTAGGTTGTTTTCCACTCTCTTCCTGTTCAGAGTCAACTATAATGCAGGGGATTGATTCTTCCTTTTCTTTCCTTTTGCTCCTGGTTCTTGTAATCCTTAGGGATTGTATAGGGATTGTTTCTCCCCTTTCAGTATGATCTTCAATTCTGGTTTTGGATTCACCTGCAGAAAGCAATTCCTCATTTTCATTAGTAATAGTTGGAGAAGTGGTGAGTTTCAAAATTCTTATTCTCTTCTTGGGTATCGAGACAGGGATTTCCTGTTTCTTTTTCTTTCTTACTTCCTTCAACCACCTTTTTGTTCTTTTGAACACATTTTCACAAATAGCATTCAAATCATCTACCTCCTCTCTTCCCTAATCTATTTTCCTAGCCACTACTTCATTATTTTGTTTTATACATTCAGTTTCTGTAACATCCTCTTCTATATTGGTACCAGGCCCTTTAATTTTAAAAGGCAGTTGTAGGATAATAATCTGATCCAGTGAAAAGTGGGAATGCATTTTTTTTACAACCTCAAATTCATCAATACAATCAGCCCAATAGTCTTCTAAACCTGACTGATGTAGGAAGGTGGCATCCATTTTGAAATGATTCACCACAAATTTCTTGCTGTCGAAGTAGCTATGACTTTGATAATAAGTGAGATTGAATATTTTCAGTTCAGTATCAGGAGAAGACATACCATGTGCTAATCTGAGGTGATAATGTCCCAAATCAATAGGAAAGAATGAACCCACTCCTCTTTTAAGCTTGAATTTCAATCCAACCTGAATAATTTTCCTGCATATTTCCAGTAGAATGTACTTATCTAGACAATAGTGTGGGAGCTTCATAGGTTCACCACTAAAGCCTCCCACCCTTAAATAACTGAGGGTGGGGAATTGAACAAAGAAACTACCATAAACCTTAATCAACTCCATAGCCTCTTCAGACATTCTGCAATTTAGTCTTCCTCTCAGCTCAAAGAATAGCTTGGCTAGGAACGTATCTTGTACCCTTCAAAAATTTCTTAGATTATTCTCCTTTTGTAGATAAGAATGGTACTCATAGATCATCATGTCATCTTTCCATGGTTGATGAGGTAAACCCTCCCAATTTCTACAGATGGCTAGAACATAGAACATATATAAGGACATGTAGAAATTAGAAGCTTCCACAGACTAGGACAACTCCTCATCTAGCTTTGCCACTATTACTTCAGCCCAGTCAACATATTTTCCATCAGTCAGAATGGTTTGAATGAGGATATACATCCAGTCCTCCCACATTATGTCATTAGGTTTCCCCCTTAGTCTGTTCAACATGACAACAATATCTCTCACCTCTCTTACCAAATGGTCCTTTTTAGAGGCTTGGGAAGTCTGGAACCTCCTCTTTCAGCTTTGGATAACCAGTCTCTGGCTATGTTATTACTATAATCCTTGAAATTGCAGAGAAACTCTTCTTTAGCTTTCTCATAATCGCTGGCAATGTAAGTCTCTGCGGGGGGAATTCTTAGGTCCGTCATTATTTTTTTTCAGTTCATAGACACTAGCATTTGTTTAGAAGGAAGGAAGATACATTTATTTACCCTATCATACCTCTTTCTACACTCCACCAATTTAGTGCATGGAGTCACTTCAGGAAAACCAACAGCCTCCAAAAAACCGCTTTCAATGATTTTGGCTGAGATAGTTTCAACTTTGGCATTTCTAACTCTGTGAAAAATCTCTACAATGTCATCATTGAAAAGAACCATATCTCTCATCTCTGGTAAATAGCTACTTATAGGAGAAAAATTGTTCTCCTTTACAAATCTAGCCTATAGGGCCGACTTACTAGAACTACCATGATAATTCCCAGCACTACTGATTTGGGAGAAAGATATGAAATAATGGAAATTCACTTTCCTACATCATGCAATTCTTAAAAACCAGAATGGAAAATGAGAAAAAATACTTTGAGACTCACTGATGCCAACACTTTTGCTTGTAGAGAAAAACCTTCAAAGATCTTCAATCCCATCTAGCTTTCCAACAGAAGGTGAAAATAGAAATGGCAAAGAAGCGAAAGCTTGCTACATACATTTAAATCACCTCCTTTTAGTAATTATGATTACTTTCTATGAATCAATGATACCCGCCGTCAATAGCTGGCCACGTCCCATCACATTTCCAACTTACCTAGGAAAATTGTACTTTTAGTTGTGTTGATGTCACCCCCCGTCTTTTCAAAAATCAATTTCATTAATGCGAGTGAACTTTGGCACATGTTGAGTGTGTCTGATCATTATTGCATTTCTGAATCTTGAACCTTGAACTGTGATGCACAAAGTTCAAAGTTTGAGATCTCGCATGCTTTAGCCAAGACTTGACAAAGGTAATAAATATGATGAACTGACGCATGACGTGTGAGGGGAAAATGAATTATGAACTCAACAGGTTATGGTTCAAGATTCAAGACCTTAAAAATTGTGACGGCGAGACATAAAAGGATGCAGGCTTAAGAGGGAATGACAAATGTAAAATGGGAAGTTGAACTTTGAACTTTGAAATAGTGAGTTCAAGGTTCACAATTCAATATTACGTTACACATTTGACATGGGCTTGAAAAACTTACTAATTTAAAAGATGAGCGCAAACTTGCACAACGGGAAATGGGATGTTGAACTTTGAACATTGAGTTCAAGGTTCAAGATTCAATATACAACCCAATACTTTACATGTTACTTTGAGAAAAATTTAGTCAAAAGCTTTTTGACTTGCAACAAGATTCTTGACCATTTTATTTTTCTTATTGAAAATCTTCTTAATTTCTAGGCCTCTTCTTATCTTAGACCTAGCCTCTTCATAGGTTCCAAACCTTGGTTGTTTTCTATCAATGGGCTCATTGATCAATGCATTAATAGCATTGGTTTCTTGATCTATATTGATTTCATAATCAACTGGGGCTATACAAGCTATCTTTGGTACAACCAATTTTATATGGGTGAAATATGTATCCACCATAAAACATATTTCATCCCTATGTTTTTCTATCAGTTGCTTGGGGATCCTTGTTCTTTCCATCATCTTTTCCTTGAATTCAAGGAAGTATGCAATCATAGAAGATTCAAAATTATCTCCTAGTGACTTAATTAGTTCACTAATTTGTAATGTGATCGGTTTTGTGGTATCCCATTTAACTTTTCCTACTAAAGGAAAGTATTCTTGAAAGTAGAAAAATATACACATGACAAGTGAGCCAAACTTACATGTGTTAGTCTTTTCAGACCTAATTGTGTTCATGTTCTGATCAAGTTGTTTCAACAGGATCTCACATAGATCCATCTGTATGCCCTTTGTCACTATTTTGTAAATTGTGCTTACTTATGTTGATGATATGTTGTTCAACCTATTTTCCTGAAAGATCTTATAACTAATCACACAAGCATCAAATCTTAGTTCTTCATTAGTGATGGTGTTGACTTTCAGAACTCTTTTATCCCATTCAGATTTTGTAAGCTTTTAAACTTTTGGTCTGGAAGGATGCTTGTGAGCCTTAGGGTTGTCAATTATTGGATAACCAGTGATAGCATGAAGGATATCCTTAGTGATCTATTTTTTTTGATCCAACTACAACTTCTAGTTGTGCATTCTGCTAAGTACCAACCTAATCCAGTTGATCTTGAAGTCCCTCGGGAAATATAGGGCATTGGTTATCCCTTTAATCTCAAAGTGTTTGTGCTCTTCCTTCAAGTTTCCTTCTACATCACAAAGCTTCTTGTAAGCTTCATCCATCTCCAGATCACCTATTTCAGCAATGTTACAGTGAATATAGGACCTTACATCCTCTATCAGTAAAACCCTAGGTGGAATCTTAGAAAATGCGTTAGTTTTATCGGGTTACGATGCAATCTCCAGGTATATTTTGTATTTGGGTTCTACATAGGTGTTATTCTTGATTAACCTAACCAAATTCTTCTTATCACTCTTGATCTTAGCTTCTTGAGGTGGTTTCCATCATTTTTAAAGTTTTAGGGCTTTCTTGAAAAATAATGACAAATTACTTTCGGTGCCGTCGGTACTTACTTCAACCCATGGTAATGGTGAATGATCTATTTGCTATGTGCTTGGATTGAGTCAAGGTCACTTTGTTGAATGCTCTTTAATCTCTCTACTTTCTCTTCAAATTGTGGGTGCAAAATGAAATGCTTTCATCGATTATTTATAGACTTTTTCCCTAAGTCTTGTCATAAATGCTCAATGAATCATCGAGACATGAAGACAGAGTTAATCGGGAAGAATTTCAAAATCATCATTGGGGTTGTCAGGATGCTCAGGATGGCTATTAAGAATTTTTCTTTTACTGACGGATATCAATATTTTGTCATGACAACTTTAGAACTTTGCTTTATTTACCAACAGGTTTCGGGTTATATTAGTAATTTAACCATTTTATGTGTTGACCAATAATTTTGGGTAAGTGTAAGAAGCTAATCCATTATGTTCACCAATGATTTTTGGTATATGTTTACCGATGGAATTGTTTTCTCAGAATTGAAACAATTAACATAATATGCATCTTTATTTATGCAGATTTTGACTATCTATCAATTGTATAATGGAACTGATGCAAAATATGACTTGTTATAGTGTAGTTCCATACTTACTTGTTTAGCTTAAGTGGGGGTGGTGATGTCACCAGATTCCTTGGATGGGGTGTCACCATTTGCATTCCTTGGTCCAGTGTCATCATTGTTTGAAGCTTTTCTCCACATTTTGTTTCTATCCCTCTGAATATCTTCAATGGTGTTTCCATTGGGATATGTGCTTGTCTCTGTCATTTAGTCTTTGCAATCTTTCTTGACATGACCAACTTTGTGACAGTGTAAGCATGCCATTCCAGGGTTTGACCAACCTCTAGACCTTTTGGTCCATGCCCTCATGAAGTTTGTAGCAATGTGACCATATCTACCACATGCTGTACAGTTTTTCCAAGTATTGTAGTCCCATATATATTGATTATTGATTCTCTTTGGTTGATAGGGAGTTTCTTGACCTTTTGGCTTCCATGATTGCCTTTTTCTTTTTTGATCATTTATTAGTTGTGTGCCCATTCATCTTGCATGTAGGACAATATTTGTCCATGTAGGTTTCCTTCTTTGGTTTATCCATCTTAGACTTACATTCATATGCTTTATGTCCTTTCTTGTTACATTTATAACAAAATCCTATGAATGAAGATGTAGATCCAGGAATACCTTTCATTTTACCTCAACATACATTTGATGTGTGGCCTTTCTTTCCATAGTGCTTGCATGGCAACTTTATTGGTCTTGGATTTTCATAGACATTCTTGGGATTGGCTTGAGTTGATGATTCTCCATTTTTGGTAGAGCCTAGACCATTTTTGCTATTGAATCTTCATTGTCCTTCAAGAAAATCATCCATTCTTTTATTGCTCTCTTCATCCTTTCTAATAACTTCATTATGTTGTTGCTAAATTCTAACCTCATGCTTTAGTTTTTCATTCTCTTCTCTTAGTTCACCAATAGCCTATACTCTGTCAACGACTTCTATATTCATTTTGTTTCCTTCTTGACTCATAAGAATAATCTGATTTGTAATCTCATGATGATGCTCAGCATGTCTTTGAATTTCTAACTCATTCTCTTGTAGTTTCTCTATAATCTTCCTTCTATCATCAATAGCAAGTGTTCTTTTTGTTTCATCTTGTCTAGCAGAACTCATCACATCAATAATTCTTACCATCTATGTCTCTTGACTGATTTGAATCATCTTTATTTGCTCTGTCAAATGTTGATTGAACTCTTTCAGATTTTTGATCTTCTCTTCTGATGTATCTGATACATTACTTGTGTTTGATCCTGAAGATTCAAAGAAATATGGAATCTCTTCTTCTTCATAATATTTTTCATTGCTTCGGGTTGCCATACCTTTCCTCTCCTCTAGAAGCTCTCTCATCTTGATTCTCGCTTCTTTATACTATTCATAAAACATTTGTATCTCAAGCTTTTTATTCCTAATATTTTTATCAAGTTTGTACTTCTTCACTATAAGATCTTTTCTCTTAAGCCTTTAAGCTTTCCAAGAAGAGACTTAGCTCAGATACCAATTGTTGGGATTAAATGGAAGTAGTACTAAGAGAGGAGGGGTGAATCAGTACCTCTAAAACTTTTAACTCTTTTCACCATTCATCATTAGTAATCATTCTTTATTGCATTACCAACCATTACTATTGTTCTTTCTTATGCATGTAACATTAATTTGAATAATCTTTAATTATTTGCAACATTCATAGAAACATTCATGAAAGTTAATAAACACATAACACAAGATATGATATCACAGAAAACTCCTATTAGGAAGTAAAAAATGCGGTGGAGATGACACCCATAAAACTTCACTATCTGTAGAATGGAAGGGAGTCGGTAAAGGCTTACAATTGATCACTTTTGATGATCTATCATGTTAGGAGTATTAAAGTTGAGACCTATTAAGATCTACCCTGTTAAGAGCTTTAGCAACACTGATTTAAGTGTGCACTTGGTTAAGAGATTTTCAATAGGATTGTTAGGTCCACCTTTCTTAAAAGGATTTCTTAAGTGTATTACACTTGTTATAATGAGTACATGTATTTGACGAGACTGTATGTAATCTATAATTGCTGATGGGTAAAAGCACAATAATCTGTCACCTTTTAGGCTAACTTATAGCACAGCTCAATTTTAGTATTTCTAACTGAAAATTAATTTTTCTCAAACATATGGTCTAGCTAGATTCATTATAGTTAAGTTAGATAAGTGGTTTAATGTTTCCAATTGGAAATTTATATTAAATGCATGTTTTATACCACTTTGAGTCTAGTTATCGTAGAAATAACATTATTTCAGAAAAGTGACGTTGCAATAACTCTAAGTCCTTTTAATGATATTTTTTTAAAAATACAAAAATACCCTTTTGTAGAGATCAGAGTCAAGAATATCTCTTATAGATTTTATAGTGTTTTAATTATACATAGTCTATTATAATTAAAAAATATTGCAATTAGGTATTTTAACAGTCAAGGAGATGTTGATTCGGACAAAGAAAAAAATAGTAAAACATATTAAATAAATTTGAAAAATATATGGTGCACTAGAAGAGAGAGTCCTCTTCAATAATATATATTTCATTTTTTGATTGGGATATATTTGTTATGAAAAATATGGCAGGAGATTAAAACTGTTGATTTTAGGTGAGTTAGAATTTGAATTGTTATAAAAGAGAAAATATAGGTCGCAAAACAATTTTTATTTCTTCATGCACTAGCTATATATGTCATCTATAATATATTTTGAAATTAGGGGAAAAAATATTTATTTACATATAATTATTTGGCGGGAACTAGACCCCTAATTTTTAGTATGCTTCTGCAACTGAAAAATCATCTTTAAAAATTAAAAAAAAATATAAAAAATTATTCAAAAAAAATATTAAAAATATTAATCATAAACTTCATCCATTTTAAAACATTTTATTAGTTTACATCATCTTCAAATTCCAAACATAAATGTCACTTTTATACTATTGAAGTTGAACAACTTTGATTTTGTTAGCCCTTTCCTTTATAAAAGGGTGACAAATTATAGTGCTTTTACCCTGATCATAGATCCATTAAAGCTCTCATAATAAGAATATAACCTATAGTGATTGATAAATACCTTTTGTCTACTTGTTGGTAGCCCGTGTTCTTGTTCTTGAAATTGAATTGATTCATTTATGTCCTTGTGCATGAAATCTCTTGTTTGATCCTTAGATGCTATTAATGGCTACAATCTTCATCAAGCAACAACATGTTCACAATAGATTGAGCACCTATTTATAGAAGTATTTGACCTATTCTAGAATCACACATTACAATGTTAACTCTTAGATCCAAGGTTTACAAGTTGACCTTGATCTTTAGTTTGCATGTTTTAAATCAGTAAAACTAATTAAAACATTAATAAATACATTTATTCCTCTGCACATAATGGATTTAAAAATAAATCAAGAATCTATATATACAACTTTAGTGATTTATCTGACGTGGAAAGTCAGATCCACTTTTTGCAGGATGTAACTAACTGTCGGTTCTTGGTCATCGGGTTGAAATGAATGTTTGTCCGTGTTCCTTTGGTGAACTAATCATTAGGTTCCCTTCATCTGTTGGGTTCCTCTCTTTGTTGTTCCATCGGGTTGCACTATTGTTACTCATCAGATTCCTTTATCCTTTTTATCATAAAGTAACACTGAATAGTGTTTGTCAAGATGCTTTGAACTTGGCAGTATCAGGTAACCTTGGCGTCGAGTAGTGTTGTGCCATATTTATCAGTGTAGTGTAAACCAATGGTGTAGATCATATTTTTCTTTGTATACTAATGAAAAAATATAATGCCTTCATTGGGATATCAAGAATATTGCCAATCTTGTCATTCCAGTGAATGTTGGTTATGTACTCTCTATTTCCAAGGTCTCTTTCAAGGAGAGGGTTAAATTCTTTGAGTAGAAAGTTGCATATCTAAACACACAGGTCGATCAATAAGAAGAACTTGATTGATATGATTTGTTTTATTTAAGGCATATAAACACATCATACATAGTTATTTTTCCTTTTTTTATAATCTCTTTTGAAATTGTACGTTTGACTTTGTTGCCCATACGATAATCCACTAGTCTATACAAGATTTGAGATGTTATATAGATCCATACATCAAATTATAATTGAAAAACCATTTCCATTCCTTGATTGTTAATAGTTAGGTTTTTTCTGGTTTTCAGACTTACTTTTTGTAAGAAAAATATTGTATAAGTTTCAAGGAAATATTGAGGTAGTTGTTACCTAGAGTCTGAAAAACTATTCCACAGTTATATATCTGCAAGCCTGTTGTTGTCAAAAATGAATCATGTATGTGCAGATAAGGTAATAATTGCCTGAGTGATGTGGAGCTCAAAGAAGAAGGAGGATATTATCTAATCATCATCAATTAGGCTTTGTCTTAATAGAATCAGTGATTGAGAGTCATAGAGTTGATCAAGTTATTAATCTATATTTTGATTCAGCAAGAAAAATGACCTAACAAGGGGTCTCATTTACCTAACATATACCAGACCAGATTTATGTTTTGTTGTCAGCTATTTATCTAGGTTTATGCAGGAACCAAAATAATGTCATTGGGTGGCAGCCAAATATGTTTTGAAATATTTCCAAGGCACTCTTCAATATGGTCTGGAATATAAGCAGAATGATAGAATTTTCTTGCAAGGATATACTGACTCAGACTATGCTAGTTTTTTAGATGATCAAAGATCAACTTCAGGGTTTATATTTCATCTTGGATTGGGTCCTATTTCATGGATGAGCAAGAAGAAACATATTGTTTCTCTTTCATCCACCAAAGCTAAATATCGAGCTACACGAGAACATGTTCGTGAGGTAATATGGTTACGTCACATTTTAGCAAATATGGGTATCTCAGAAGATCAGCCGCTAGTTATATTTTGTGACAATCTTGTTGTATTGAAGCTTGTCAAGAATCCTATTTTTCATTAGCGTACCAAACATATTGAGGTTGATTGACATTACAATTAAGAACAGGTGATCAAGCATAATATTCAGCTCCAGTTTGGTCCCTCTACTGTTGGAAATACAATAATGGGAAAGCAAGATACTGAGAGAGGGGTTAATCATATATTCAAATTTAAACACTTAAAAAAAATTGATCCACATTCATACATATATGAATTTAATGTAACATAAAATAGCATACACACAATTAAATAAATAACTCATAACACAAGAACTTGCTAACCCAGAAACCCAAATAGGTAAAATTGGGGTGGGGATGACACCCACAAAATTCTTCACTACTGCAGCAACAAATTGTGCCTATTAGGGCTACAAAAGTTTATTACAAAATGCAATCTACCTAGTTAAAGGTCTACTCGGTTAAGAGCTAAACATCATTACAATCTACCTTGTGAAAGGATTTCAACTTACGATAAAGTAAGCACTCTGTTAGGAGATTTAGAAAGGTCTGATAGAATCATTCTATTTAGATATTTCACTTGATACAATGATTAGAATGTTTCAAGTAATGATCCTTCAATATGCGCTTAGATGCTGATGATAGATCTCCTCTTTCCAGTACCTTATGTGATCTCACAATCTGATATGTCTTTACTCTACTGATCACTATTCTATCACTCTGCTTGAACTATGCTTCCCAAAAAATAACCCTTTGTGAATTTAACTTGAAAATGCAGTCAAAACTTCTCTCTACACTCACAAAATATGGTTAAGAAGAAATCTTATATATCTATTCAAGTCTGGTAGCGAGATCTAGATCAACAATCAAGATCTAATGCTCATCCTCCAAGGTATTACAATTAATAATTACAATAGGTCATGCATAGGATAAAACATTTAATTGCATAATTAACTCCATGAAAAATATTAAATGCATACATAAGTCGGCCCAAAAAGCTTATACAAGTTGGCCTGAACAATTATCCTCAAAGTTAGAATCAATCTAGACATGCATACAAAAACCATTCTGCTCGACACTTACCATCTCTGTCACTCAGCACTAAGTATCCTACTCGGCTTGGAATGATGTAACTCGACAACCTGAATACTGCTCAGTAATGTTGCTTGACCTTGGATAGTTTTAGTTTGGCCACAGTGATAGCCAACTAAAACTGCCTAAGTAAACGACTAAGTGTTGGTCACTAATCATCAATAGAACTTAGAGATTAACAATCTCCCCCTTTGATATTAGTGGCAAAAACACACTTATCATTTATTCATTTCATTCCATCAAAATGTTGGCTAAGTATACAAAGTACTCCCCCTAGGAATATACTCAGAATTATACATACAAAAATTTACATAGAATACATGCCTTCAAAATATATACAAATGTACATGTTCTATATTGATTTATCATACTGTATCCTTACCAACTTCCCCCTTTTTTGTCACTGATTGTAGGTGGGGTTAAGTTATACTTGTCCAAAAAAAATTTATGAAGCTGAAGGGTGGATGCAAATGTAGTGTCCCAACTGTCCTTGGCAATCTTCATAACTTCCAATTTTATCTCTAGCTCTGCAGCTAGACTCACTAAACTTTCTGTAGTTGAGAGATTTGAATTTCTCTATGACAATTCTTTTGCAGCTGAAAGTTCCTTCTGTATTACCTCCAAGTGAGGCAACAGGTTTGTCTAAATGGTGATCAATTTGGCCCTAATCCGACCATATTCAACCATAAGCTTGGCAATTCTTCATTGTGCATTGATCAACTTAGTAGAATGTAAGGAGCTAGAGGTGGCATCCTTACCCAAAGTATTGCCAGTTGATTTCAAATCTAACTGTAGCTTCTCAACAAGATGTAGATTATCCTTTGTGAAGAATTCAACATCACATAGCTTCCTATACAAAGAATAAATGTTTGCTATAACTTCCTCCAAAATTTCTACAAGAGTAGAAAGTTCAACCCGTTTCGTTGCAATCTCTTCTGAGATTTTCTCTAGAAATTTGCTCTTGAATCTCCTCTTAGACCATTGTAGAAGTTTTTCATTGTTGTCTATGTCATCATCAGTTACCTTCTGTACAATGTGAATTAACTAATCAATAATGGGAGCTTGAGGCATTTCATCTTCAAAGTCAAAAGCCTTTGCAAATATATCCTTGATATCATGTAACACCTGCTTTTGCTTTTGTTCTATTTTCATTTCTTCCTGTCTCTTCTTCCTATTAAGTAATTCCTGAAGAGTCCCTATTTGTTCAAAAGACAATTCATTGGGATCCCATTGTGGAATCACAATTACCTCATCTAATGTGACATCGAGAATTGGATATTTCTTCCTCATTACTTTCCTCCTCTTCAATTTGGGTGAGCTGATGCTTAGCTGCATCTTATCAACACCTTTTCCTTTGTCAGTATCAATATCCATTGCCTCTTTCAATTCTGTCAAGATTGTCTGAGGATCAAGCATACCTCCAATTTTAGGACCAATGGGAGTGGATGATGCAAAGTGTGGTAGATCAACCATCACTTGCATTGCCTATTGTTCCTTAGGCTTGTCAACACTACCCTTCATCACTACACCACTATCTAAAACTATTTTTACAACCTCTAAAATATGTGGATTTTGTGAAGTTACCTCTTGTGCATCTGTTTACTTTTCCTCCTTGCCTATCTGATCATTAATTACTTCAAGTATCTCATCCGTTCTCTCTCTAGATGCAGTGGTCTTTCCTCTTTCAGTCTTTGTTACCTTAATAGGTGACTCAATATTTGTACCACTCAGCATATCTTGTCCCTCGGCATTCAAAATGCTAGAATCATCAATTGTGAAGTCAAGTGGACTGTCTGTAGTCAGATCAATAGTATTTGTTGAGTCTAATGCATCTTTAGTCTTGTCCTATTCAGTAGAAATTTGATCTTGCATCATCTATGGCTCAGAGGTGATCTCAACTTCTTTAGCCTTCTGCTTAGATGTTCCTTCATCAGAATTTTTTTTATTTGGAACTACCATTCCAAAGATTTCCTTCCAAATCCTAGTGCTCTACTGAACTAATCCTTCAATATCATTTTTCAAAATAGTATAACCTATGAGCTTAGGAACAAGCCTATTCTTATATTCTTCAATGAATTTTTATCGCTGTTTTGATGTCAACTCATGTAATACCTTGGCTAATGTACCTTCCCTGATCTGTCTCTTTGTTGTAAGTGCAAATTCACATTTGCTTGACAGAAACTCATATAATTCATTCTGCACATGATTTCCTATCTCTATAGGAGTTAACTTAAAAGTACTCATCATATCTAAAAGTGCTTCCTGAACTTTATGCTTGTCTCCAATACTCAGTTTCTCATACTTAACGAATTTAAAAGTAGCTAATCCTATTGAATTTCTTAAATTGTCACATACCTCATCAATATTAGCAGGTTTCTTGAATTGTGCAGTGGGTATGTTATAGGGTTCATCAGTCTTAGTCTTTTAATCATCACTATCTATCTCCAAGTGCAGTCTCCTCCTTGGTCGCTTTGCTGGTTTACTCGGCACATCCTTAGGAGAAAATTTAGTTTTCTTTCCAAAACTTCTTTCTCCAACCATCTTCTTTCCATACACTTTTGTTTGTACTACTGGAGAGGTAATAGTAGATGCTCTAGTCCTCATATGATTAGCTACAGGAGGTGTAACCTTAGATTTATCTTTACTCAGCTTGGTTACTTTGATAACTATTGGTTTCTTACCCTTAGCCTTCTCAGTGATCTCCTTAGATGCACTGACTTCCTTTTCTGTAGATATATCTTCTCCTTGTCCAGTGGATAGGCCTAAAGGTGCATCCTTAGGTTCCTCATCACTTCCCAAACCAACTATTTTCTTCAGATTTTTCACAATCTTTTTCCTTTTTCTTTCCATGGTTCTGTCCTTCAAACTTCTAGAAATTTTTTCTTTTTCTTCATCAAAATTACCAAATATTTCTATTGTAGTATCAATTGCCTCGGCTAGGAGTGCAATGATGGTTGCTGATGCTTCATCAATGTTAATTTCATAGGGAAATGATTTCAACCATGCTACCCTAGGTGTCACAGCCTGAATATATGTGTGATTCGTATCAACCAGAAAACAAATTTCTTCATAGTGCTTCTCCACTAGTGATCTAGGAATCGTAGTCCTTCATCTCATTATCTTCTTAAATTCCACAAAATAGTTCCCCATAATACTATTGAAATTACTTCCTAATTTCTCAATGCATTCACTTATCTGAACTGTAATTGGTCTATCCTTTTTCCAAACGATATCTCCCAATGTAGGAAATATATTTTGAATGTAGAAAAATATGCAAACTAGTAAGGAGCCAAACTTACATGATGAGCTCTTAGCTTTTCTGATTGATGCTAGGTTCTCATCTAGTTGTGATTGTTGTAGCTCAGCAAGATCATATGTGGCAAGATCATATGTATGATTCTTCTTAACAATCTTCCATGCCTAGTCAACGACTGTGCAAGGAACACTATCCAGTCAGCTCGACTGATAGAACTTATGTGTAATCACTCTTACTCCAAAATCAAGTTCTAAGTCTTTAATTGTAGAGATAGTCATACCTCTATTGTTCCATACAACTCTAGCATTCACTGTTATTTCCTCTTTACTGTTATCTCTCATCCTCTGTTTCCCGTTAACAACATGATATCTAGTCACTCGATGAATCATGTTTTTAGTTATCTTGACTGGTCCATTGTCCAACCACATACACATATCATGAACTTAGCTAAGAATGACCTTAATCCATTCATCTTTGAAACCTTGTGGGAAATCTAGGGCATGAGTTAACCCTTTATCGGATAAATGCTTGAATTCTTCCTTTAGAACTCCATCAACACACAATTTGTTGTAGGATTTTATTAATTCACTATCACCTACTTCACCAGTTTTAACCATGTAACAAGATCTAACATCGTGGATCATAAGTACCTTTGGTGGAATGGATGAGAGAGCTCCAGTCAGATCACTCTGAATTGCACTTTCAGGAATGACTCAAAAATTGAGAGGTGCACATACATCATTCCATACTAACTAAAATTGCTCTAGTTCTTCCTCCATACTTTTGGCTGGTGTGGAAGAGCTTGTAGCCATAATCTCTAAAATTAGGGTTCAAAAAATGAAGAACAGAGTACTTCAGCAAGTAGCACTTCGCACTGTTCACCTTAGGATTGTCGATGACACACTGACAAAATCTTTGATGCTAACTTCATTAAGATCAATTCTACAACTTCTTCAATCACTCTGTGAATACTAAAAATTGCAAGGTAAAATGAAGAATAAATTGTTCATCCTTTATAGAATTGAAAGGTCAAGGTAGGTAAGCAATAAATTTTTTGCCCACTGAGTTAGTGCAAGCCAGATGTCCTCAGCTTTCTAACACAAATTGCATGCCACTCAGCTCACCATACTCAACCATCACAGAACTTACTCGGCCAACAAACTCAGAACAAACTAAAGAACTCAGCCTTAGTGTCCACGATTGGTGCTCGGCACCTATAGTGCAATTATCTCTTTTTGGCATTTTTGTCTTCAAAATGTGTCTTGGTGCATCTTAACATATGCAAATATGGACTTTGGCATATTTCATGTTAGGAACTGATGTAAGATAGGAATTTTAAATGCAGTTCCTTACATACCTCTTTTTCTTAGTTGGAGATGGTGTGATCACCTGATCCATTGGATTGGGTGACCTCGGCTGCACTAGCTTCACTGCTGCATGGTTCAGATTTCTTAACCCATGTCTAGTTCATCTATGCTCTAATCTTCTCAACAGTAGGAGCAGGTACCCTAGTCTTACAATCTTTCCTTATATGACCAATTTTCAGACAACTGTGACAAACTAGGCTTCCATTCATCCAACTCTTAGACTTTCCTCTGAAATGTGTCCTTATGAAGTTTTCTGGAACATGTCCATACTCACCATAGTAATGAAAACTATGCCATGTGTTGTAATCCCAATTGTAAGTATTGGCTTTTCTTGGTGATTTCTCTTGTGCCTTTGATGTCCATTGTTGTTTACCTTTAGATCTGCAATCTTGTGCTCTATGAGCATATTTTTGGCAGTTATAACAATTACCATTGAATCTAGGTGTAAAAGGTGCATTGCTTGCCCTTGTCTTACATTCACGTGCTTGATGCCCAAACTTAATACAGTTAAAGCAATAACCGTTAAAGTTAGTTTTAGGATTGGACTTACCATTCTTTCTTTGGAAAATGTTTGATGTATGACCTAGTTTCCCATAGTGGTGACAAACAGGTTTGTTGTTTCCTTGTTTTGCATTCCTCCTTTCACCTGTCTTAGATGATTCTTGTTCTTTAGTGGTTGTATGTTGTTCAATGTGACCTAATCCAGAAGAATCTTTAGGTCTTCTTGATGCTTCCACTAGTTGTTCAAAGTAGCTCAAAGTTGCATTGGGATAATTCACTCTATTGTTAAGTTCTTTCTCAAATCTCAATTCATCATTCAACTAACTATTCTCAGATCTAAGATTTACAATCTCCATGTCTTTCCTACTGATTTCCTTATTCACAAGTAGTAGTTGATTTTCCATGTCAACTTGATTGACTGTCATTGATTGTATATCATGTGTTATTTCATCAAGTCTGATAGTCATCACTCTTTCATCTTCTTCTACCATAGTCTTGCCATCTTCGGTTTTCTTTTTCCATTCAACAACTTCACACATTCTTATTGATTGGGCTTCTTGTTCCTTTTTTAAGTTTCTGACTTCTTCACACAGTGCATTGTTCTTTTCCAGTAGATCTGCTATTGCTGCATCACTTTTAGTAGAATCTCCATTCTAAAATAGGTTTGTAGTGTCCTCTTATTGATAATAAGTGTCATTCATTTATTTGGCCAAATCTTTCCTTGCTGTCAAGGACTTCTTTAATTCCTGTCTTGCTATCTCAAGCTATTTTAGTGCTCGTTGAATATCAATCTTTTGATTCTCAATGACTTTACCCATCTTGTAGATCTCCATCTCAAGGTCTGTATTCTCAAGCTGAATATAAATTTCTAGAGAACTAAGCTCTGATACCAATTGTTGGAATTCCAATAATGGGAAAGCAAGATACTGAGAGTGGGGGGTGAATCAGATCTTCAAATTTAAACACTTAAAACAAACTAGTCCACATTCATACATATATGAATCTAATATAACATCAAATACCATACACACAATGAAATAAATAACTCATAACACAAGAACTTGGTAACCCAGAAATCCAAATAGGTAAAACTAGGGTGGGGATGACACCCCCAAAATTCCTCACTACTGTAGCAATAAAGTGTGCCTATTAGGGCTATAAAAGTTGATTAAAAAATGCAATCTACATGGTTAAAGGTTTGTCCGGTTAAGAGCTAAAGATCATTACAATCTACCCTGTGAAAGGATTTCAACTTACAATAAAGTAAGCACTCTGTTAGGAGATTTAGAAAGGTCTGCTAGAACCACTCTGTTAAGAGATTTCACCTAATACAATGATTAGAATGTTTCAAGTAATGATCCTTCGATATGCACTCAGATGCTGATGATGGATCTCCTCTTTCCAGTAACTTCTGTGATCTCACAATCTGATATGTCTTTACTCTGCTATTCACTATTCTGTCAGTCTGCTTGATCTATGCTTCCCAAAAAAATAACCCTTTGTACATTTCACTTGAAAATGTAGCCAACACTTCTCTCCACACTCACAAAATAGGGTCAAGAAGCAATCTTATATATCTATTAAAGTCTGGTAGCGAGATCTAGATCAACAATCAAGATCTAATGCTCATCGTCCAAGGTATTACAATTAATAATTACAATAGGCCATGCATAGGATAAAACATTTAAATGCATAATTAACTCCATGGTAAATATTAAATGCATACATAAGTCGGCCAAAAAAGCTTATATAAGTCAGCCTGAACACTTATCCTCAAAGTTAGAATCAATCTAGACATGTATACAAAAATTGTTCTACTCGGCACTTAACATCTTTGTTGCTCAACACTAAGTATCCTACTCTGCTCGGCATGATGTAACTCGGCAACCTGAATACTGCTCGGCAATGTTGCTCGGCCTTAGATGGTTTTAGTTTGGCCACAGTGATAACCAACTAAAACCGCCTAAGTAAACGACTAAGTGTTGGTCACTAATCATCAACATAACTTAGAGATTAACATCTACTTCACAGGTTGCTGATGTGCTTACTACACCTCTTGGCAAAGTGAAGTTTGAACTCTTTAGAGAGTTTATTTGTAAACCTAATATATTAAGGGGGGAATGTTAGAATAATTTATTAGTTAGTTTGGACGATGGGTAGTTAGGTTACTCAGGTTGGTTAATCTATTATGCAACTAACACATCTTATCTTTGTTTTTATTTATTTGGATCCTATGTTTAATCAATGCACTGAAATACAATACAATTTGATCTAATCCTTCACAAAGTAGTTCGAAGGTCTTGAGAGTGAAAAAAATAGATAACCCAAAAATCTATTTTTGGGTATTTTCAATGTTGTAGTAAATCATATTTTCAAAGGCCTTTTGAGTAGAATCTAAGGTTAGAAGTATCATTGGTTTGTTATAATTATTAACAAAGGTATCATTCCATTTAACTAAATACATATCTACTATATACCTTTTTGATGATGCAAGCAATTTCAATATATAAGTAAAACCCCAAAAATAATATACTTGCTAAAATTAATATAGATCCCAAAAAACTTGAGTATACTATGATTAAGAAAATAGAATGCTAAAAGTGAAGAAACTTGATGAGAGAATATAATGGAATGTAAAATAATCCCAACACATAAAATAACAAGATATATAGAATAAATTTTTTTATATTATGAATGTAGCATAGAATTTAGAATTGGATGGATAAAAATCTAAGTGAAGATTGTTCATATTTAAAAATTCATTTGGAATTGGTTATCATATTTTTCATTTGTAAAGGAAATAAATATAGAAAATTTTGAATTTTGATAGAATAAAAGTTGAAATACTTATAAATAAATTATTTAAAAAATCAATATATTTTATAATTAGAAACGACGCTTCTACAATACTATGTACATTTTAACAAAAAAAAATTAAGATTCAATCTTAAATAAAAATGATAAAAATTGTAATACAAACAATCATATTTATAAAAATAAAATTTAAAAGTAATCATAAAAGTAACATATTTTATATAATTAAGAGTAGCTAATTATTTAAAATTATTAAAAATACTTTTGCATAATCACAATCAAAATCAAAATCATAATCATAATCATAATCATAATCATAATCATAATCACAACAACAACAACAACAACATAAAAATACTATTGATATTTCAAATCTCCACTTATTAAAAAATTCAAACAAAATTATCCCTCAAAGAAAGCATAACTCAAAGATTACTATGATTTCCTTAAGCAAGCAAATTTCAAAACAACTATGATAGATGATAAAATAAAATCTACGGGCAATTAAAAAATTTGTGAAAATTCTTGTGTTTATTGATAGTTTCAATTTAATGGTTTTGGTCTATATGTATCGAAATCGGCATATAGTTTTCTTTTCACTTCCTAACTCCACCTCTCCTCCATCTCTAATCTTTTTTCTAGCCATATATCTCACTCCATATCATTCTCCTTCTCCATCTGTCTTACACTTACCCTATCTATAAGTAGACGAAAATATTCTCTAATTTTCCTTCCACACCTTTTCAATGTACTCATTGCACACCCAAATATAATTGCTGATTAAAATAAAGAGAAAATCATCTGAAAAGAAAGCGATTGAACCAATAAATAAATAATGATTCAGATTATCTGAATAGGGGAGAGGACTCCGTAGTGGAGCACTATAACTTCGCGCTTTTTAAATCCTATGTTCAAATTTCAAATCACTCCCATTTTTTTAGAGTAACTTACTTGGTAGGCCTTTTGCTTATAACTAAGGTTTAAGGGTAACATCATAATACTTTTCGCTAAGGTGTCAAAAACATCCCAAAAAAAGGTGAGACCGATGGCCGTGTAAAAATGGTACACCCATATTTGTGCAGCTGATGTGGTATCACGTGATTGGTTGCTTGTTACAACTAAGAGTACATTTGATTCAATTATGTGTAGTCATCATTGTACTTATAACAACTTTAATGAACATTAAATCAAAAGGTAGAAATATTAAATCAATAAGTATGATATCAAATCAAAAATTCCTATCACACCCATTGAAAGGATATTGTACTAGATCCTTTCCCTTAATCTTGCTCTTTCAATTCAATTCTTAACCGTTGATTTCAATAAACAGGTTGTTTATTCATATGGGAAACGCCTACGAATATAAACAAAACAAATGATTTGATTGGATAAAATCAAACCACTAATACTCATGGGTCTAGTCGTTGTCGGTGTCTTCGAGTACCTACGAAAAAATCTACAAGGATATGTTCGGTCGCATTCGATGTCTTCGGGGACAAAGGTTAAACAACATTTATTATGGACTTTTTAATAAATAGGTCATTAAACGCTCATCGGTGTCGTCGTTGTCGGTGTTTCCAATTGCGCAAAAATTACATATGACACTTCGGCCAGACTGTACAGATTACTGTTCGATTTGTGAGGGGTGAAAAAGGAAGGAATATACATACCTATTAACACCGATTAAGTGTTCGTGACGACTCTATAATGGGAAAACGATGCGAGGAAGTTTATGTGGCCGTAGGCAAAGACCTGCTACAAAACATCTCTACTCTTCAGTGGACTCTCCACAACAAACCAGCCGACTCTCTGGTTTTGCTACATGTTCAGCTTCCGAATACCACCATTCCATCGCTCTGTAAGTTTTTCACTCAATTTGGGTTCAATTTTAACCCTTTTTTATTCACTCAGAAATTCCATGTCTTTTCACTGCAGTTGGAAAAATTCCCGTTAAGCGAGGGAGCATGGTGGAGGCGCATGAGGAGGATGAACAGAGAAAGTTAAATGATTGCATGAAATTTTACTTGCAGATTTGCTCCCAAACCAAGGTATGAATCTCAGCCTTTTGGTAAATAGGACAACCGAGCTTTTACTTATTATTTTCGAAAATGAAGGTCTGAAATAGAAATTGATATAATTATACAACAGGTGAAAGCAAAGGCTTCGATTGTTACGAGGGCGGATGTTCCCAAGGGAATTGTGGAAATGGTTTCAGAGCTGGGTATCAGGAAGCTTATCATGGGCACATCGTCAGTAAGCAGCGAAAAACCAAAGTACGTGGACAGATATTCTAGTTTGCATCACTATCAGGATTTTTCAACAGGGTGACATTGTTTTTACTTCTATTCTGTACAGGAGAAAGATGAAACGCCCAGGCAAAGCGGGTTACGTCCTCAGCCACGCGATCAACTCCTGCGACATATCCATCGTTTGCAAAGGAAAACTTGTAGCAGTGAGGGAAAGATCTGTCGTCGATAACGGTCAGTAATTTATCCGATTTTAAAAAATATTAGCTCTTATTACAGTTGAAATTTCATTGATTGCCAATGCGAATTTGAAAACATTATCAGAGGATTTTGGTCGATCGTTTTCATCGCTGCCAAACTTCCAAACAGATTTGGCCGCTCCCATTAAATCTCGGGGAAATTTCTCAGATGAGCGAGCGTTTACGCTGAACATTGTGGGAGATTGTACTGCCGCAAATACTGAAATTTCCTCAGATATTAATGTGGTAGAAATTCAAGAACTTGATGGCGATGAAAGTGAAGAATCTACGGTATCTTCTCACTTCAAATATTCTTTTCCTTTTGCTTCAAAACAGGTCATAATTCTTGCGAGTTACAAACATTCGAAATGTAACGCAGGAGGAAAGAACAGCTACTGAAATTCTGAAATTTGTACTTTCGGAGGCATTGGAAGAGACGGAGAACGCAAGGAGAGAAGTGAATGCAAAGGCGGCTGCCATGGAATCACCTCGCCAAGTAGGGCTCTAGTTTTTCTTTTCTAATTTTTTAGACACAATTGTTGGGGCCGGGGTTAAAATGCTTGAGTGTTTGTGTATTTATCAGTTTACGGCTGTTGAAGCTGTCGTAGAAGATAAAATCTTAGGCTCAAAAGTGAAAGACGAGTATTGCCCAAAGGTAAAGAGGCGGCTAAAAGAAATGGAAGAGCAGGTTCAAGCAATGGTCGACAACGAGAGATTGCTTGCCACACAATTGACGAGATTCTCATATGAACGTCACCAAGCTATACAGGAACTGTACAGGGCACAGGAGAAGCTCGCTGCGGCGGGGACGCAAAACTTCCTCCTCTTGAAAGAAAAGGAGGAAGAAATTAAACATCTTCAAGACTTGTTGCATTCTAGGTCTCGCTTGGAAACTCCCTCCATCATGAGAGGATTTTGTGGCATCATTTTCATTTTAATTTATTTTCTTATATACCACATTATGTCCTATATCAAATATCAAGTGGAATAATGTTGGTTCTTGCGTTCAGTTTTTATTAAGGTTAGATAGGTTTTTGATAGTGTGAGGGCTTTTTTTTTTTTATCAAGGTACGATGGGTTTTTGGTTTTTGATAGAGTCCAAACTTTTGTTCTTGGGTTTGTTATTCACCTATGAAAATCATAAAGAAAAATATTGCATTTAGAGGTTGGTTAGTAACAACTAGTTAGATGTTTTGGTATATTAGACAAATAGATATACATGCTATGATACAAACTATTTCGAGGATAATTTATTATGACACAATTAGTGTAATATTTTTGGATGTATTAATGGTGATATTGGTGCACGTGTAATAGAGTTAGAGTTCATATGACACTATTTGAGAGAATGAGAAAAATTTAGTAGTTAAAAATCATTAAATGTTTTAATGTTCTAACGCAAGCTTGAAGATACTAGTGGTGTTTCTATAGCAAATAGGTGTACACTGACAATTTTTGATAAGTAAATATTGACTAATAGTATGTGGTAGTGACTACATATACACCATGATTATGTACATGGAGACACTGCTATTAGTGATATGTGTAGCATGTGAACACCATGATGTGAAGTTAATGTTTAATTACTTGACTCTCATTGTACTAATGATTGATTTTATAATAATAATGTTTATTTTTTATTATGATGGCTTTATGCGTATTGTCTTATGAATTTGTAAAAGGTTGAAAAAGTTGGTTATCATTTAAATAAAACATTGTTTTGGTTAAAATTTCAACATTTAGAGTGGTTGTAAACTACTTGAAGTTTTGTATAACTTATATTGAATGATTCAAATTTAAATAATATAATGGTGAATATAATGTTGTGGTGGGCTTTACAATCACAAGAGTTCCCCACAAAAATATTGTTGTTCCATGTACCTTAGTGTTTGCATGCTATTCTATTCACTTTTACCAATATTGTTAGATAGATATGATAGATGTTATTAGCTATTTTAAACTCAAATATTTTTCCTTATTATAGTTTATTAATCATTTGTAACATGGGTACAAATCAAATACCATATGGAAATGGTAGACAATAATGGTTTTTTGGGCTTATCCCTCCTAGATAGAGCATAAAAAATAACATTCTCCTTTACATTTTTATCTACAATTTTAAATCAATATTATGATATATTTAGGAAACATTTTTCTTGTTATTCATATGATAACCTATACTAATCGATAAATGCAACTATGAAGATCTGTATTTACCTTATATGTCTACCAATTGGATACTACCTCTATTATTTAACAAGCAAGATAGTCATCACTTCCTTTTCATAAACTACTATAAAAAAATATTACCTTGAAAGGATATAATACTAGATATGGGGAAGGAAGAGTCCTAAACTCTCTTTGGGTTTTTCTTCCTCTTAGTTGTCTTGCACATGCCATAGTTCATTTCTCTATGAGATGCTTCTAGTTTTTCTTTGTATTTTTTATAGAATTTTTTAATTAGCTAGGCTTGAAGATTTATCCTTTTTCCCTCTTAAAATGGGCCTAACTTTTCATGTTTTTATAGGTACTTTTGGTGGGATTTAAAGCTTAATCACATCACACTATGGCTCCCCCATGTAAATGAATCCAAAAAGTCATCCTTAAAGTGTTTCAAAAGGTATGAATTTTGAATCACCTCTAAATACTGTACTTCCACTCTGATAATTTGAAGAATCATCTAAATATCTTTAAAATTGCACACAACCATGTTATTTTATGGAAAGTGTCTCCTCTAAAATTGTACTTCATGACTCAATGACCAAATATTGGGCCACACATGGGATTCAGTTGATACCCAAGACAAATATTTCTAAAGAATTTCTTCTTAATTTTTTCTTATTAAAATCAATCATTTTTTAATGGGCCAAATAACTGAGGGGGGGGGGTGAATTAGTTACTCCCATATAACTAATGAAACTTTTCCTCTATTGGTCAACTGACAAATAAAAGTATAATTTTTTTTTATATTTGTCAGTTAAGCACATAAAAAATCCACATTAATGTAAGCATTAAGAACACATAAACATTGGTGGGGAGACTCTCTCAAAGAACTAATCCTATTTATTCATTAAGTATTTTTCTAAACTTCTTAGGTATTCTTGATCATTATAACCCTACTACCTTAGGAGGTTTCAATTATTTTCCCTCCTACCCTTGTAGAGCTTCTCTACCAATTCAAAGTGCTCACACATTTCCCATTGAACTCACAAAGTTAAGTTCAACTATCACCTTGCTAGCCCTTCCACAATCACCTTGCGGGAGTATAGGGCTTCTCAATCATTCAATTTCATCCAATTTCATCTTCACTTTCAAGACTTCCTATTCCATATGGAGCTAATCTAGAACATGATAGAATTGTCTTGAATCATTCAAGGATGATCTAGACTATATTGAGAAAGGTTCAAAGTAGTTCGAAGGTCTCAAGAGTGAAAAAAAATAGAAAACCCAAAATTATATTTTTGGGTATTTTTCAACATTTTAGTAAATCATATTTTCGAAGGCCTTTCGAGTAGAATCTAAGGTTATAAGTATTGTTGGTTCATTATAACTATTAACAAAGGCATCATTCCATGTAACCAAACACTTATCTACTGTATACCTTTTCAATGATTCAAGCAGTTACAAATATATAAGTAAAATCCAAAAAATAACATACTTGCTAAAATTAGGATGGCAGGAGCGGGAGGAGTGGGAGGAATCTCAAATTTGAAAGTAGGTAGGAAACGATGTTTGTAGGTGTCAGATGTTACTACAGGAGCTTTGTTATGGTGGCCCTTTGGCAGACTAGGAAATAGAAGACACAACAAACAAGGATGGGGTCCCACACAACAGACAAAAGGATCCAGTAAAAAGGAGGTGGGGTCAAAGAGGCATCCCTCTGAATAGTCAAAGGCTCTACACTGCGACAAGGAGGATTCTACTTGGCACCATCCTTGGTCAACTTTATTTGGGATCAAACCCAGAGGCAAGTCCCTTTTTTCAGTTATAAAAGACCTATCTGATAAGGAAAATATAATGTATGAAATTTCTTTACCAGACAAACTGACTGACCACAATATTGCTACAATGTTTCTTAATTTGGTGGGAAAATTTGTCGAATCTAGGACAAATATTGATATAGTCAAATCTTTTTCCAAGAAAAAATGGATCCTAAAGGGCCAAGTTGAAATAAAAAGCCATGGAAAAGGGCTTTTATCCTTTTAGTTTTCTTTCCAGGAAGACCATGCCAAGATATTTTGTGTTGGGGAGTGGACTATTGGGAAATCAACTCGATCTTTGTAGAAGTGGTCTCCTAATCTGGACCTTAATGATTCTTTTTATATCTAAGCCCTAATTTGGGTTAGGCTCCCTGAGCTCCCTCTGGAGTTTTGGTTTGAAGATGTCTTTGCTGGAAAAGCGAGATCCTTTGGAGAGCTTCTTTCAATTGACCCAATGATAGTGAACAGAAGATGCCTTACCAATGCAATATTTTGTATAGGGGTGGAAGAGGGGAAATATATTCTAGAGGTCATAGAGATTCACTCGAAGTTAGGAAAAAGATTACAGAAATTGGAAAATGAAATCCTGCATTTCACTTTCTTTCATTACTAGAAGGTAGGGCATATGGCCAGGAAATGCCTATTCGTAGCTAAGGAAAAATCTAGGAAATCCCAAAAGTCAGGGGGAAATTTTAATGACCAAATTCCTAAAGTCTCAAACTCGGAGAACCCCCCAAAAAAATTTCAATTTTGGAGGAAAAAGAACCTATCATATGATCTCCCTATTTTGAGTTAACATGCGGAAGCAGAATCTCCCACCGATGCTTTTAAAAAGGATCCCATACAGTGCTCTGCCACTATCATGAAGTGTTTGTAGTTGTTTCCGTTTGAGGAAGCAGAACCTATTTTAGAAGGACCATTTTTAAAACTTTGGAGGATCTGGGCTATGAAGAAGGGTCCCCATCATCCCTCTCCTCATTTGCCCTGAGATCACCTGAACCTTCCTAGGAGATCGAGGTTTTCTTTCTAGAAAATAACATTCTGGCATGTGAGAACACTCACGTGTCAACCATCCTTGAGCTGGATTATCAGGAGCAGGTATTCAAAATGGAAGCACTATTAAATTCGGTCACTCCTTGGTAGTTCACAAGAATGGAAGAACTCTTCGCTAAATAAAAGGAAGGGAAGGAGGGTGAATGGTCAAAAGTCAAGAAACAAAAGTGTAGCAGGGACTCCTCCCTGGTTTCCCTAGCAGCAACCAGGAGCAAGAACAAAGCTGACCTGGGTGTTAAAATGAAAAATCTAGGGCAGAACAAATTGAGCCAAATTCGGTAAGAAGAAGCCTATAATAACATAGTGGATGGAACCCAAAAGACCATCCAGGCAGCCTGCACCTCAAGTTATAAATGAAGCTAATATCCTAGAATATTTGTGGTCTAAATGGGCCACATAAGAAGGATGTAATTAGGAATATGGTAAGGGATCATAGACCCGATGTCATGCTAATCTAGGAAACTAAGATGAAAAAAGATAAACTGGAAGGCATTAAGTTTAGAAAGTCTATGGGTAGGGTTGCTACAAGTTTGGAAGGTGCCTCTAGAGGTTTGATGACTCTATGGAACTCTTCTCTTATGATAGTCGATATCATCTACGCAGAAGTAATGTGCTACTTCTGAATCTCACTAATATTAATAATAATGAAAGTTGGTATATCATGAATATCTATGCTCCTAATTCTAAAAAGGGGTGAAGATATTACTGGGATAAACTTAGAGGAATTTTTTCCATGTTAGATCTTTCTAAATGTATTATTATGGGGGATTTTAACACCCCTCTAAAAGAAGGGGAGAAATAGGGTGAGATTATCTATGACCTGGAAAGTAGGAAGGATCTCATGGATTTTATCAATGATCACGCCCTCTTAGATGTGGATCTTCAAGGGGAAAATTTCACCTAGAGAAATAGGAGAACATGGAAAGAGGGTATCCAAGTACGGCTAGCTAGAGCTTTGATCACGACTGATTGGCTGAATTCCCACAATAGTAAAATTTCTACTTTGGTGAGGATTGGGTCAGAACATTCCTCCTGTCTCTTATTCTTGACCTGATTATTAAGAAAATAAATTTCCTCTTTAGATTTGAAAATATGTGGACCACAAATCCTAACATAAACAACAAGATTTTGGAATGGTGGAATATTGAAGTAAGAGGATCTGCTATGTTCAGAATAGCCAAATAAATTAGAAATGTAAAGATAAATATTAAGCTTTGGAATAAGTAGTTTGGGGACATTTTCTTCTCTAAAGAGAAGGTCATCTCTGACCTCGATCTTATCCAAGAGGAAAACCAGGGAGACGGGTATGATGAGAACAATCTAAATCAGGAAAAACTTCTTCTTTCAGAGTATCATAATGTGATTGGAAAGGAGGAGATGTACTTGAAGCAAAGATCCAGATCGATATGGTTGAAAGAAGGGGACAAAAATACCCGCTTTTTTCATTTATCCACCATGAAACACAGGGTAGCCAAAAAAATCAGTAGCATCAGAAGGGGGAACAAAATCTTCCAAGATGACAAAGGCATCTCTTTTGTTGCTATGGATTTCTTCAACACCCTTCTTTCTAAAGTTCTTCACCTCTTTGATCAGGAATAGGAGAACCTCTTGAGAAGCATTCCCTTGGTAATAATGGATTACCAAAACAAAGCCTTGTGTTCTATTCCTAATCTTGATGAAGTGAAAAGAGCTTTGGATTCTCTCCCAAGTGACAAGGCCCCGGATCCCGATGGCTTCCCCATGTTCTTCTTCCATGAAAACTGGGAAATTGTCAAATTTGATGTTGTCAAAGCTATGCAGGAATTCTTTGGGTCCAAGAATCTTATTAAAGAACTCAATGCCACTTTTCTGATTCTTATTCTGAAGGTCTCAGGGGCAGACTCTATGGATATTTTCAGACCCATTAGTTTATATAACTCATTCTATAAGATTATTTCCAAAGTAATTACTATCAAAACTCTTCATGTTCTTCCCTTTATCATTGCTCACCAACAGTCACATTTTTTCCCTCAAAGACATATTATGGATTCCATTATGGTGGTTCAAAAGTGATCCATTCTTTAAAAGAAGGGAAGAGGGAAGGATTCCTCCTAAAGCTTGATTTATCTAAAGCCTATGGCTGGGTGGACTGGTACTTCCTTATGAAAGTGTTGGGAGCTTTTGTCTTCAATAGAAAATTATGCCTTATCATACATTATCTCATTTCTTCGCCTTCTTTTTTGGTCCTGGTTAACAGGTCCCCTTACACCTTCTTCAAAGCTTCTCAGGGCCTAAAACAAGGGGATCCCTTGTCTCCTATCCTCTTCATAATTTTGGCTGAGTGCTTTGCAAGATCAATTTCTTCTCATAAGAATTTAGGGGAGCTGAAAGGTATCACACCATCCTTTGGTCATTCCATTGTCTCTCATCAACAATTTTTTGATGACACCATCTTACGAGGGGAAGCATCAGTTAATGAGGAAAGATTTGTTAGACACTTACTGGATTCCTATACAAGGGCCAAAGGCCAATCTATCAACTAGTGCAAGTGATCCCTCTTTTTCATAAATACACCTAAGGTAAGGCAAAGGAGAATGGTAGATATCTTGGGGTGTGATATTGGTTCCCTCCCTTCAACCTACTTGGGTCTCCCTCTTGGAGCTAAACCCCCATAATATTTTTGGAATAGTCCCATTGATAGATTCATTAGTAAATTGGTAGGGTGGAAGGGAATTACTCTCGGTCAAGCAAGAAAGATTCAGTTGTTCAAGTCCACTCTTCAAATCCTCCCTAGTTATGCCCTTAGCCTCTTTTCAATCCTGACTTAAGTGGTAGATGCTATGGAAAAAATCCAAAGAAAATTTCTTTGGTCTGGGGCAGAAGAGCATAAGAGTTTCCTTTTGATTGCTTGGGACAAAGTTTGTCTCCCAAAAAGGGATAGAGGTCTCGGTATCAGGAGAATTAGGCCTTTCAATAAGGCACTTCAAGACAAATAGATTTGGCTGATATTCTATGGTAAAGGGGAATGGAGAGATTTCTTCAAGGATAAATACATTCCCAATGCTTCTTTGAGTTTTTTCTTTGATTGTTATGATATCCTAAAAGGTTTGTATATATGGAATGGCCTTCTCAACACCAAAGATCTCACCAATTCAAAAGTGAAATGAAAAATTGGTAACTATCCCACTATTAGCTTTTGGAATGATAATTTGCTTCTCTCTGGTCCCCTAAAAGATATAGATCACTTCAACTTATGGAAGGAGGAATGTACAACACAATTAGGGGACAAGATTTATAATTACAGAGTGGGTAATTCCAAGGTGGATCTATCTTTTGTTTCCCATGATTTATCTCCCATAATCACAACTCTGAATGATATCTTTCTTTCCCAGAATCAGGATGCTTTGATTTGGGAAGGCTCCCCTAATGGCACTTTCACTATGGCCTCTACCTACTCTGTTCAGTTGCATTAGGAAGCTAGTCCTTTCTGGGCTAAGGCCTGGTTACCTGGCCTTATCTCTAAAATTAATGTTTTTATTGCCTTATGCTTCAAAATTGCATTCTCACTATTGATAATTTTATAAAGCATGGAATCCCTATCCCTTATAGGTGTGTTCTGTGTTAGAGCCAGGATGAACCTGTGGACCGCATCTTTATCCCTTGCCCCTTTGTTAGGTCTGTCTGGAATTTTCTCCTGTCTATTTTTAGCTTGCAATGGTTCTTCCCTTCCTCTATTAGGGATCTCTTCTCCCATTGGACCTAGCCCTTCAAGAACACTGCCTTTCACAAAATTTGGTGTTGGGCGCTTCCTCACTTTTGCTAGGGAATTTGGAAAGAGAGAAATAACTACATCTTTAGGGACTGTAGTTCCAATCCCAAAATTATATTTGAAAAGATACACCATGCTCTGTTAGAAAACATTTTCTCTTGTTGGAATACTAATTCTTTTGTAGGTAAAGATAAGCCTACAGGTCCCAAGAAGACCATAGATAAATGACAAAACTGCACCTAGAGTTGTCCTCCAGAAGGATGGTCTAAAGCTAACTTTGATGGTGCGGCCAAGGGCAACTTGGGCAAGGCAAGAAGTGGCAGAGTGATTCAAAATTTCTTTGGCTAGGGTATCACTATTGTCAGTCTCCCATTGGGCACACAAACCAATCACTACTGTTAGTCTCCCATTGGGCACACAAACCTATCATATGATCTCCCTATTTTGAGTAAACATGCAGAAGCAGAAGCACCCACCAATACTTTTATAGAGGATCCCATACAGTGCTCTGCCACTGTCACGAAGTGTTTGGAGTTGTTTCCATTTGAGGAAGTAGAACCTATTTTTGAAGGAACCATTTTTAAAACTTTGGAGGATTTGCGCTGTGAAGAAGATTCCCCATCGTCCTTCTCTTCATTGGCCCCGAGATCACCTTAACCTTCCTAGGAGATCGGGGTTTTCTTTATAGTGAATAACATTCTCGGAGGTGAGAACACTCACATGTCAACCATCCCTGAGCTTGATCATTAGGAGAAGGTATTAAAAATGGAAGCACTATTAAATTCAGTCACTCCTGGGTAGTTCACAAGTATGGAAGAACTCTTTGTTAAATACAAGGAAGGGAAGGAGGGTGAATGGTCAATAGTTAGGAAAAAAGAGTAGCAGAAACCCATCCTCGATTTTCCTAGTAGAAACCAGGAGCAAGAACAAAGTTGATTTGGGTGTTAAAATAAAAACTCCAGGGTAGAAAAAATTGAGCCAAATTCGGTAAGAAGAAGCCTGTAAGAACATAGTGGATGGAACCCAAAAGACCATCTAGGCAGCCTGCACCTCAAGTTATAAATGAAGCTAATATCCTAGAATATTCGTGGTCTAAATGGGCCACATAAGCAGGATGTAATAAGGAATATGATAAGGAATCATAGACCTGATGTCATGCTAATCCAGGAAGGTGCCCTTGGAGGTTTGATGCCTCCATGGAACTCTTCTCTTATGATAGCCGACATCATCTACGTAGAAGGTAATGTGCTACTTCTGAATCTCACTAATACTAAGAATAATGAAAGTTGGTATATCATGAATATCTATGCTCCTAATTATAAAAAAGGGTGAAGATATTACTGGGATAAACTTAGAGTAATTTGTTCCATGTTAGATCTTTCTAAATGTATTATTATGGGGGATTTTAACACCCCTCTAAAAGAAGGGGAGAAATAGGGCGAGATTATCTGTGACTTGGAAAGTAGGTAGGATCTCATGCATTTTATCAATGATCACACCCTCTTAGATGTTGATCTTCAAGGGGAAAATTTCACCTGAAGCAATAGGAGAATAGGGAAAGAGGGTATCCAAGTATGGCTAGATAGAGCTTTGATCGCGACTCATTGGCTGAATTCCCACAATAGTAAACTTTCTTCTTTGGTGAGGATTGGGTAAGATCATTCCCCCCTATCTTTTATTCTTGACCCAATTATTAAGCAA
Organism: Thuja plicata; assembly: GCA_018584345.1. Classification (NCBI taxonomy): domain Eukaryota; kingdom Viridiplantae; phylum Streptophyta; class Pinopsida; order Cupressales; family Cupressaceae; genus Thuja; species Thuja plicata. Next base: position 2,319,612 of record MU226855.1, on the reverse strand, counting down.
ATAAATTTCCTCTTTAGATTTGAAAATATGTGGACCACAAATCCTAACATAAACAACAAGGTTTTGGAATGGTGGAATATTGAAGTAAGAGGATCTGCTATGTTCAGAGTAGCCAAAAAACTTAGAAATGTAAAGATAAATATTAAGCTTTGGAATAAGGAGTTTGGGGACATTTCATCCTCTAAAGAGAAGGTCATCTCTGACCTTGGTCTTATCCAAGAGGAAATCTAGGGAGACAATTATGATGAGAACAATCTGAATCAAGAAAAATTCTTCTTTCAGAGTATCATAAAGTGACTGGAAAGAAGGAGATGTACTAGAAGCAGAGATCAAGATCCATATGCTTGAAAGAAGGGGACCAAAATACCCACTTCTTTAATTTATCCACCATGAAACACAGGGCATCCAACAGAATCAGTAGCATCACAAGGGGGAACCAAATCTTCCAAGATGACAAAGGCATCTCTTCTATTGCTGTGGATTTCTTCAACACCCTTCTTTCTAAAGATCTTCACCTCTTTGATCAAGAATAGGAGACCCTCTTGAGAAGAATTCCCTCAGTCATTACGGATTACCAAACCAAAGCCTTGTGTGCTATTCCTAATCTTGATAAAGTGAAAAGAGTCCTGGATTCTCTCCCAGGCGAAAAGGCTTCATGTTCCAATGGCTTCCCCATGTTCTTCTTCCATGAAAACTGGGAAATTGTCAAATTTGTTGTTGTCAAAGCTGTGCAAGAATTCTTTGGGTCCAAGAATCTTCTTAAAGAACTCAATGCCACTTTTATGGTTCTTACTCTAAAGGTCTCGGGGGCGGACTCTATGGATCTTTTCAGACCCATTATTTTATGTAAATCACTCTATAAGAATATTTCCAAAGTAATTACTATCAAAACTCGTCATGTTCTTCCCTTTATCATTGCTCACCAACAATCGGGTTTTTTCCCTAGAAGACAAATTATAGATTCTATTATGGCAGTTCAAAAGTGATCCATTCTTTAGAATTAGGGAAGAGGGAAGGATTCCTCCTAAAGCTTGATTTTTCTAAAGCCTATGACTGGGTGGACTGGTCCTTCCTTATGAAAGTGTTGGAAGCTTTTGGCTTCAATAGAAAATTTTGCCTTATCATACATTAGCTCATTTCTTAGCCTTCTTTTTTGGTCTTGGTTAATGGGTCCCCTTATGCCTTCTTCAAATCTTCTCGGGGCCTAAGACAAGGGGATCCCCTATCTTCTATCCTCTTCATAATTTTGGCTGAGTGCTTGGGAAGATAGATTTATGCTCATAAGAATTCAAGGGAGCTAAAAGGCATCACACCGTTCTCTGTTCATTCTATTTTATCTCATCATCAATTCATTGATAACACCATCTTAGGAGGGGAAGCATCGGTTAATGAGGCAAGAGTTGTTAGACACTTACTGGATTCGTATACCAGGGCTAGAGGCCAATCTATCAATTGGTGCAAGAGATCCCTCTTTTTTCTAAACATGCCTAAGGTCAGACAAAGGAGAATGGTAGATATCTTGGGGTGTGGTATTGGTTCCCTCCCTTCCACCTACTTGGATCTCCCTCTTGGAGCTAAACCCCCATAAGATTTTTGGAACACGCCCATCGATAGATTCAATAGAAAATTGGTAGGGTGGAAGGGAATTACTCTTAGTCAAGCAGGAAAGACTTAGTTGGTCAAGGCCACTCTTCAAAACCTCCCTATGTATGCCCTTATCCTCTTTTTAATCCCAGATAAAGTGGTAGATGCTATGGAAAAAATCCAAAGAAGATTTCTTTGGTCTGGGGCAGAAGACCATAAGTGTTTCCCTTTGATTGCTTGGGACAAAGTTTGTCTCCCAAAAAGGGATGGAGGTCTCGGTATTAGGAGGATTAGACCTCTCAATAAGGCACTTCAAGCCAAATAGATTTGCTGGATCTTCCATGGTAAAGGGGAATGGAGAGATTTATTCAAGGATAAATACCTGCCCAATGCTTCTTTGAGTTTTTTCTTTGACTTTGATGATATCCTAAAAGGTTTGTTTATCTAGAACGACCTTCTCAATGCCAAAGATCTCGCCAATTCAAAAGCAAAATGGAAAATTATTAACGGTCACACTATTATCTTTTGGAATGACAATTGGCTTCTCTCTGGGCCCCTGAAAGATATAAATCACTTCAACTTATGGAAGGAGGAATGTATCGTACAATTAGGGGACTGGGTTTTTAATTATAGAGTGGGTAATTCCCGGGTGGATTTGTCCTTTGTTTCAAAGGATTTATCTCCCATACTCACAACTCTGAATGATATCATTCTTTCCCATAATCAGGATGCTTTGATTTGGGAAGGCTCCCCTAATGGCACTTTCACTCTGGCCTCTGCCTACTCAGTTTAGTTGCAACAGGAAGCCAGTCCTTTCTGGGCTAAAGCCTGGTTACCTGGCCATATCCCTAAATTAATGTTTTTTATTGGCTTATGCTTCAAAATTTCATTCTCACTATTGATAACCTTATAAAGTGTGGAATCCCTATCCCTTATAGGTGTGTTATGTGTTAGAGCCAGGCTAAATCTGTGAACCACATCTTTATCCATTGCCCCTTTGTTAGGTCTATCTGGAATTTTCTCCTGTCTCTTTTTGGCTTGCAATGGTGCTTCCCTTCCTATATTAAGGACCTATTCTTCCATTGGACTTGGCCCTTTAAGAACACTGCCTTTCACAAAATTTGGTGCTGGGTGCTTCCTCACTTTTGCTGGGGAATTTGGAAAGAGAGAAATAACTACATCTTTAGGGACTATAGTGCCAATCCCAAAATTATATTTGAAAAGATACACCATGTTCTGTTGGAAAATTTTTGTCTCTTGTGGGAATACTAATCCTTTTGCAGGTAAAGATAAGTTAGCAGGTTTGAAGAAGGCCATTGATAAAAGACAAAACTGCCCCTGGAGCTGTCCTTCGAAAGGATGGTCTAAAGATAACTTTGATGGTATGGCCAAGGACAACTCGAGCAAGGTGAGAAGTGGCAGAGTGATTCAAAATTACTTCGGCCAGGGTATCACTATTTTCAATCTCCCATTGGGCACACAAACCAATAACTACGTGAAAGCTAATGCCTCCCACCAAGTTACTAATTTATCTCATGACTTGGGAATCAAAAAACTTTGGTTAGAAGGCGATTCATGCAACATAATCAATTGTCTTAACATGCTTCATCCACCTTCATGGACTATAGAAAATATGATTGGGGAAACACATTACTTATTGAACACCTTTGATAATTTTCATAAATCCTATATGTTTAGAGAAGCAACCAAGTTGCAGATTGGTTTGCCAACTTGGTAGTGAGAAGTGATAGGCATACTCACTAGCTTTACGGTGGAGACCTCCGATGTGAAACTTTGGCTATCATCGATTATGACTGAATCCATGGGAAGGAGGACATTATTAACATTAATCATGATTGTTAATTCTTTTAATGGAAATGGATTCACCATTAATGGAAAGCACGAGACAATATGGAAGGGAAATAATAACAAATCAAACCCACATTCTTACTGGGTTTCCAGTTGCATAGGAAAAACTTACCGTTCAAGGCAAAGTAGTAGAACTATCTGGAACAACTCAGACAGAAAAGGTTTTCACAGAGGTTCCTTTCTTTCTACACTTCTGATCTTCTTTCTTGTGATGGGTGGGGAAAGATATTGAAGGGAACCTGCTAAAGATTGTGAAAAATGGAGGAGGCATAACAAGGTTTGGAACTACCTTCAAAATGACAGCTTCTCTACCTTCATCGAAAGGCGTCATGGTGGGAAGTCGTTTGCGATGAAAATGTTCATCAAAAGATGGAATGAAGGTACTATTGAGATCGAGGTAAGAAATTTTACGGTGACTGAGGAGGTAATCTCTGCGGTTATGGGAATGCCTATTGTTGGAAAGAAATTCTATAGAGACAAAAAAAATTTGGATTCTTCTATTAGCAACTTTGTTAGAAATGAGGAAGAAAAGAAAGAGCTTACCAAATTTGGACCCCACTACCTTCTTGAAGGGTTGAAAAGATTGTGGAGCTTTGTTTTAAGAGCCATTATCTATTACATCATGCTGGATACCAGGTTTGACAAAATTTGAACCTACAATTTTGTCCTCTTGAATAATTTTAGCCATGGAATGTAGGTGTCTATACCCTTTTATTTATATGCTTCTATAATTGATAACATTAATGGGTTTAGAGAGAAGGCCATAGCTAACCCTTCCCTGCATGAAGAAATTTTTCTTTTAATATTTGAGTACATTAAGGCCCAAATCCTGGGGAAAGAGGTGGCCCAGAAAGATGAGATGGAGGCCTCTAGTTCTGACTCTATTCCCTCAGAGAGGGAAGATAGTGAAGGTCTGCATTCTAAGGACTATGATGAGTATGAAAATAAGAAGAACAGTCAGGGATCATCTTCTAAGAAGCGAAGAGTTAGTCGACAAACCATTAAAAAAGAAAAAATACTAACCCCTAAAAAATAGAGCACCATGGTTATTTATTCTAATGAGGATTACAATGATAATGAGGAAGGTATGTATATGGATGGCGAGGAGGAAATGTCCAATGGAAAAGGAAGAAAGAGAGGGCAACCCACGAAGGGTAAACACCAAAACAAAAGGGATAAGAACAAGGAAGAGAGTGCCGACTGTAAATATCCAGAGGATAAGACTTGTAGAGTCTCCCCTATTTCAAACCATAATTTGAAGAGAAAACTTCAGCGTGATTACCATGAGACTAATCAGGCTATTTCCTCTCTTGAGGACTCTCAACCCCAAAATATGGGGAAGGAAGATAAAATGGCAAGTGAGTTCTGTTGTTATATGGCCGAACATGGGAAGATAATTGGTTGGCGTGACTTGAATATCAAAACTACCAAAATGAGGATTACTTAAGAAATTATAAACCCCAAGGTCATTGAAGGCAAGGGTGGCCAGATTAAGCTAGATGAGCTTATCGACCTGTCAATGGTGGTGCCAAGTGATAATGCCAGGGAATTTGAGATGGAATTGCTCAATAATACCAGGAATAGCATGTTAGATAACTACAGGAAAATTAAATGGCTATTCCAGGAAGTGGAGGATCTCATAAAAAGGGTAAAAGGCAATGGCAAGGCTAAAACTGGTAGCAGTATAGAGGAATAGATGAATCTGAGAATTAGAGTTCAAAAAATGGAGGAAAACATGACTAGGGTAAAAGCCACCCTAAAAAACATAGTAGAACAAAGCTATAATATCTTCAAAGCATCCAAAGAACACACCAATACTATCATCGAGAAGCTGGATGAAAAAATAGATTGGATGGATGCTGGCAACATGGATGTGGAGATAGAATAGAACATTGAATAGGGTCTCGACAAGAGAACTAGATCCAGAACCAAGAAGATTAAGGACAGGATGTGGCGATCGATCTCCAGAAGATTAAGGATTCAGCTGCTAACATGGATTTTCTTGAGGCCAAGGAGGGTACCCTGATGGTGGACTTATCTTAAGGGTCCCTCATCTTTTTTGTTGTCCCTATGTTATTTGTTTTTCAGAAGCTTTGTTTGTTTTTTGGCTCTCACCTTTGTTGGCATGTTCTGTCTTTTGGTTCTGTTTCATTTAAGACTGGGCGTTTTGATATATTTTTAACTTTGTTTCAGGTTTCACGAACCCTATAAAACTTGTTTTACTTAATCAAAAGCATACTTGCTAAAATTAATAAAGAACCTAAAAAACTTGAGTATACTATGATTAAGAAAATAGAATGCTAAAAGTGAAGAAACTAGAGAGAATATAATGGAATGTAGAATAATCCCAACATATAAAATAAAAAGATATGTAGAATGAATTTTTTTATCCTATGAATGTAGCATAGAATTTAGAATTGGATGGATAAAAATCTAAGTGAAGATTGTTCCTATCTAAAATTCGTTTGGAATTGGTTATCATGATTTTTCATTTGTAAACGAATTAAATATAGAAAAATATGAATTTTAGATAGAATAAAACTTGAAATACTTATAAATAAATCATTTAAAAAATCAATGCATTTTATAATTAGAAACGATGCTTCTACAATACTATGTATAATTAAAAAAATAAATTTAAGACTCAATCTTAAATAAAAATAATAAAAACTATAATACAAACAATCATATTTAAAAAATAAAATTTAAAAGTAATCATAAAAGTAACATATTTTATATAATTAAGAGTAAATAATTATTTAAAATTATTAAAAATACTTTTGTATAATCATAATTATAATCATAATCATAATTACAACAACAACAACTTAAAAATACTATTGATATTTCAACTCCACTTATTAAAAAATCCAAACGAAATTACCCATCAAAGAAAGCATAACTCAAAGATTACCGTGGTTTCTTTAAGCAAGAAAATTTCAAAACAACTATGACAGATGATATAATAAAATCTGTGGGCAATTAAGAAATTTGTGAAAATCCTTGTGTTTCTTGATAGTTTCAATTTAATGATTTTGGTTCATATTTTTTGAATTGGGCATATAGCTCTCTCTCTCTCTCTCTCTCTCTCTCTCTCTCTCTCTCTCTCTCTCTCTCTCTCTCTCTCTCTCTCTCTCTCTCTCTCTCTCTCTCTCTCTCTCTCTCTCTCTAAATAGACCAAAATATTCTTTAATTTTCCTTCCACACCTTTTCAATGTACTTATTGCACACCAAAATATAATTGCTAATTAAAATGAAGAGAAAATTGCTTGAAAAGAAAGAGGTTGAACCAATAAATAAATAATGATTCAGATTATCTGAATAGGGGAGAGGACCTCGTAGTTGCGCACCGTAACTTCACGCTTCTCAAAGTCCTATGTTGAAATTTCAAATCACTCCCATTTTTTTTTATAGTAACTTACTTGACAAGTCTTTTGCTTAGAACTAAGGTTTAAGAGTCACATCCTCAATTATGATGCCACATCATAATATTTTTTGCTAAGGTGTCCAAAATATCCCCACAAAAGGCGAGACCGATGGTCATGTAAAAAGGGTACACCCATATTTGTGCAGTTGATGTGGTATCACGTGATTGGTTGCTTGTTACAACTAAGGGTACATTTGATTCAATTATGGGTAGTCATCATTGTACTCATAACAACTTTGAAGTCACAACTCTTGATATGTTATAAAAAAAAAGACATTAAATCAAAAGATAGATTAAATCAATAAGTATAATATCAAATCAACAACTCTTATCATACCATTATCATACCCATTAAAAGACATGGTACTAGATACTTTCCCTTATTCTCGCATCTTTCAATTCAATTTCAACCGTTGATTTCAATAAACAGGTTTTTAATTCATATCGGAAACGCCTACCAATATAAACAAAACAAATGATTTGATTGGATAAAATCAAACGACTAACACTCATAGGTCTAGTCGTTGTCGGTGTCTTCGAGTACCTACGCAAAAATCTGTAAGGATGCGTTCGGTTGTATTCTAGGGACAAAGGTTAAAAAACATTTATTACGGACTTTTCAATAAATGGGTCATTAAACGCTTATCGGTGTCGTCGTTGTGGGTGTTTCCAATTACTCAAAATTACATATGACACTTCGGCCAGATTGTACAGATTGCTGTTCGATTTGTGAGGGGTGAAGGAAGGAAGGAATATACATACCCATTAACACCGATTAAGCATGCGTGAGGACTCTATAATGGGAAAACGATGCGAGGAAGTTTATGTGGGCGTAGGAAAAGACCTGCTACAAAACGTCTCTACTCTTCAGTGGACTCTCCACAACAAACCAGCCGACTCTCTGGTTTTATTACATGTTCAGCTTCCGAATACCACGAGTCCATCGCTCTGTAAGTTTTCCCCTCAATTTGGGTTCAAGTTTAAGCCTTTTTCATTCGCTTAGAAATTCCTTGTCTTTTAACTCCAGTTGGAAAAATTCCCGTTAAGCGAGGGAGCATGGTGGAGGCGCATGAGGAGGATGAACAGGGAAAGTTACATGATTGCATGGCATTTTACTTGCAGATTTGCTCCCAAGCCAAGGTATGAATCTCAACCTTTTGATAAATAGGACAACCGAGCTGTTACGTATCATTTTCGAAAATGAAGGTCTGAAATAGATTGATATAATTATACAACAGGTGAAAGCAAAGGCTTCGATTGTTATGAGGGCAGATGTTCCGAAAGGAGTTGTGGAAATGATTACAGAGCTGGGTATCAGGAAGCTTATCATGGGCACATCCTCAGCAAGCAGCGCAAAATACAAGTACATGGATAAATATTCTAGTTTGCATCACCATCAGGTTTTTTCAACAGGGTGATATTGTTTTTACTTCTCTTCTGTACAGGAGAAAAATGAAACCACCAGGCAAAGCGGGTTACGTCCTCAGCCACGCGATCAACTCCTGCGACATATCGATCGTTTGCAAAGGAAAACTTGTAGCAGTGAGGGAAAGATCTGTCGTGGATAACGGTCAGTAATTTATCCGATTTTGAAAAATATTTGCTCTTATTACAGTTGAATTTCATTGATTGCTAATGCGAATTTGAAAACATTATCAGATGATTTTGGTCGATCGTTTTCATCGCTGTTAAACTTCCAAACAGATTTGGCCGCTCCCATTAAAACTCGGGGGAATTTCTCAGATGAGCGAGCGTTTACGCTGAATATTGTGGGAGATTGTACTGCTGCAAATAGTGAACTTTCCTCAGATATTAAAGTGGTAGAAAGTAAAGAACTTGATGGCGATGAAAGTCAAGAATCTACGGTATTTTCTCACTTCAAACATTTTTTTTTCCTTTTGCATAAAAAAAGGTCATAATTCTTGCGAATTACAAACATTCGAAATGTAACGCAGGAGGAAAGGACAGCTACTAAAATTCTGAAATTTGTACTTACCGGAGCATTGGAAGAAACAGAGAACGCAAGGAGAGAAGTAATTGCAAAGGCGGCTGCCATGGAATCACCTCTCAAAGTACGGCACTAGTTTTTCATTTCTAAATTTTAAGACGCAATTGTCGAGGCCGGGGTTAAAATGCTTGAATATTTGTGTATTTATCAGGTTAGGGCCGTTGAAGCTGTCGTAGAAGATGCAATCTTAGGCTCAAAAGTGAAAGACGAACATTGCCCAAAGGTAAAGAGGCGGCTAAAAGAAATGGAAGAGCAGGTTCAAGCAATGGTCGACAACGGGAGATTGCTTTCCACACAATTGACGAGATTCTCATATGAACGTCACCAAGCTATCCAAGAACTCCACACGGCACAGGAGAAGCTCGCTGCGGCGGGGACGCAAAACTTCCTCCTCTTGAAAGAAAAGGAGGAAGAAATTAAACATCTCCGAGACTTGTTGCATTCTAGGTCTCGCTTGGAAACTCCCTCCGTCATGAGAGTATTTTGGGGCATCATTTTCATTTTAATTTATGTTCTTATAGACCGCATTATGTCCTATATCAAATATCAAGTGGAATAATGTTGGTTCTTGCGTTCAGTTTTTATTAAGGTTAGATAGGTTTTTTGATAGTGTGAGCGTTTGTTTTTTTATCAAGGTACGATGGGTTTTTGATAGAATTCAAACCTTGGTTCTTGGGTTTGTTATTCATTTATGAAAATCATAAAGAAAAACACTTCATTTAGAGGTTGGTGAACAACTAGTAAGATGTTTCGGTATAGTAGACAAATAGATATCCATGCTATGATGCAAACTATTTCGAGGATAATTATTTATGACACAATTAGTTTAATATTTTTAGATGTATTAATGGTGATATTTGTGCACGTGTAATAGAGTTAGAGTTCATGTAGCACTATTTGAGAGCGCGAGAAAAAATTAGTCGTTAAAAATTATTAAATGTTTATATGTTCTAATGCAAGCTTGAAGATACTATGGTGGTTCTATAGGAAATAGGTGTACAATGACAATTTTTTATGAGCAAATATTGACTATAGTATGTGGTAGTGACTACATATACACCACAAGTATGTACATAAAGACACTGCTATTAGTGATATGTGTGGCATGTGAACACCATGATGTGAAGTTAATGTTTAGTTACTTGACTCTCATTGTACTAATGATTGATTTTATAATTATGATGTTTTTTTATTAAAATTATGATGGCTTTATGTATATTCTCTTAAGAATTTGCAAAAGGTTCAAAAACTTGGTTATCATTTAAATAAAACATTGTTTTGTTTAAAATGTTAATATTTAGAGTGATTGTAAACTAGTAGAATTTTTGTATAACTTGTATTTAATGATTCAAATAGAAATAATATAATGGTGATTATAATGTTGTGGTGGGCTTTACAACCATAAGAGTTCCCCACAAAAAATATTGTTCTCCCATGTACCTAAGTGATTGAATGCTATTCTATTCACTTTTACCAATATTGTTAGACATATATGATAGATCCTATTAACTATTTTAAACTCAAATATTTTTCCTAATTATAGCTGATTAATCATTTGTAACAAGGGTACAAATCAAATACCATATGGAAATGAAAGACAATAATGATTTTTTGGACTTATCCCTCCTAGATAGAGCATAAACCATAACATTCTCCTTTCCATTCTTATCTATGATTTTAAATCAATATTTTGATATATTTAGGAAACATTTTTCATGATATTCAAATGATATCCTATACTAATAGATAAATGCGACTATCAAGATCTATATTTATCTTATATGTCTACTAATTGGATACTATCTCTATTATTTAGCAACATGCAAGATATTCATCACTTCCTTCTCATAAACTACTATAAAAAAATATTACCATGAAAGGATATAATACTAGATATGGGGAAGGAAGAATCCTAAACTCTCTTTGGGTTTCTCTTTCTCTTGGCTGTCTTGCACATGTCATACTTCATTTCTCTATGAGATCCTTATAGTTTTTCTTTGTATTTTTTATAGGATTTTTTAATTAGCTAGGCTTGAACATTTTCCCTTTTTCCTGCTTAAAATGACCCTAACTTTTCATTTTTTCATAGCTAGTATTGGTGGGGTTGAAATCTCAATCACACCATCCTATGGATCCCCCACCTAAATGAATCCAAAAAGTCATCCTTAAGGTTTTTCACAAGGTATGAATTTCAAATCACCTTTAAATATTGTACTTCCACTCCCAGAATTTGAAGAATCATCTAAATATCTTTAAAATTTCACTCAACCATGTGATTTTACAAAAAGTGTCTCCTCTATAATTGTACTTCATGACTTGATGAATAAATACTAGGCCACACATATGATTCAGTTGATACTTAAGAAAAATATTTCTAAAGACTTTCTTCTTAAAATGAATCATTTTTTAGTGGGTCAAATAACTGAGGGGGGGGTGAATCAGTTACTCGCATACAACTAATAAAAAAATTCCTTTATTGGTCAACTTACGAATAAAAGTATAGATAATTTTATATTTCTCAGTTAAGAACATAAAAAATCCACATAAATGTAAACATTAAGAACACAAAAACACTGATAGAGAGGCTCTCTCAAAGAACTAATCCTAGCTTTTTATTAATTATATTTATATAATTCATAGGGATTCTTTATCATTATAACCCTACTACATTAGGAGGTTTCAATTCTTTTCGCTCCTACACTTGTAGAGCTTCTTTACCAATTCAAAGTGCTCACACATTCATACACACCCAAACCATAACTGGGATATTTCATGGGAAAGCAAGTTAGTTTGCAAAATTTCATTGTAAAATCTACACAAATGGGTTCACCAACCTTCCAAATTGCAACTAAGGCTCTAGATGAACCTACCAAAAATTCCCAAATCATTGGATTCATTCATCCAATCGGATCCTACAATTTATACACAACTGTTCTCTTACTTCCTAGCTAGGCTATGCAAGAGCTCGCCTAGGGAAAGAGCTTAAAATTTACAAACATCACTCCTAGAACTCTAACAAAAAGAAAAATACTATAAAAAGACTCCATTTTCATTACCCCAAGGGCCAATTATTTTCCACTATGGGAACTCAAGATGGAGCCATTTCAACTATCTACACCTTGTCTAGTCCATAGACTCAGAGCAAGGGACAATAATTATTACATGATCCAGCTATGAAAAAGAACTCAAAAACATTACACACAAAGAAATAAAAAATGAAAATTAACTATCTACAATAAAAATTTTTTTTATCAAGAAACATAGTTCAATCTCAAAAACTGTCAAGTGTTTTATATTGGAGTTCTTACCAAATTAATGCCAACCCTTCTATAATTCTCAAGGAGACCTTAAGTATGACCTCCTACCATTTTAAAATTAACTTTTCTGACCCATTACCAACTTAGGGCACAATGAAATGTTTTTTTCTCAAATGTTGTCATGCAACAAAACTTGCAATGTTGCTCAAAGCAACATTTTACAAATTTTTCATCTTTTTCACTTACAACACTTTGACCCAATCTATGAGTTATAAATGACCACTAAATATACCCTAGACCTAATTTAAACAATATTAAGTCCTATTGTGCACTCTTGGTGCCCTCGTTCACATTTGTTCATCCTTGGCTTACATTGAATTGCTTGGGACTTTTGACACCTTTGTCACCCATATTTGTCATAATCAAAACACTTAAAAAAAAACCTAATGGACCCTTCACGAAGCCTTATTTATCTACATCATCTTGTTAAGGTCTTACAAAACCAAAACTTCTAGGGTTGAGCACAACTAACTCTTAGGTGCTCCTACATCATTCTCCCCCAAATGAGAAGAGATTAAGTCATATCAGGTGACAAGTGTGCTAGATGAATCCCCAATTTCTTGAAATCACATTCAGGTACCCAAGTAGCTTCTACTTTCAGCATATGTATCCACTTGATCAAATACTCCATGTAATTATTGGTTCTAGTCTTCTTTGCAATCCTTTAATCTAACACCTTCTCTATCGTAGGCTTAGGTGGGGAAGGTAATGTCAGATCATTGACCATCTCTACAACACCAGGAACTTCTTCACTTCCCTTTAGGACTAGGACCTTTATACTTGTTAAAACTATAAAAAGTTTCATGAATCCAAGCCTTTTTTCCTATCTTTGTAATTATTTTTGGTCTCTGGCCTAAAAACTTAGTTTGTTTTGTGTTACTTCCATGCTAAAACCCTAAGCCCTCATGGCTTTTTCTAATTTGAAGTTACTTTTTTGTATCTTAAATATTTAAGTCACGCGTCATGTCTTGAGGGGGCCATTTTTATTTCCCTAAGACATGTTTCCTAGTGGGGCACACTTTAATATTTCATATTTTCCAAAGTCCCTAACATGCCTTTACCTTTTTCATCTTCTAAGCAAGATGTTTTCAATTGGATGATCAACGTTATACCTCAAGATGAAGATGAAGTTGCTTTATTGATCAAGGCAATGCGCTCATTTGACAAGTGTCCTATCAGGCCAAATATTCTCAAGTTGTCTGGCAACTTGGTGGGCCTTTTATCACTTAATCTCATAATGATATGCAATATGCTTTAAGGATTTTGAGATTAAGTCATGACCATAGATCTTATTTTTATCGAAGGGTTATCTCTAAGTCACTAGAAAAGGTCAAGGTCAATACTTTTATTCAGAGATTTGGTGAGTACTATTGATGAAGATCTAATTGTGTGGTGTGCGCTCAATCTCAGAACCAACTCGTGGGTTAAAGATATATTCAGCAACATGGCAATTTAGTTTATTTCCAAATCTCGTAATAGAATCTGAGTTTGGCCAAGTCCAGTTAAGTTTATTTGGCAATTTGAAGATAAACTTATCTATGAATCTCATAACAGAAGTGTGGTAAAGTTAGGAATCATGAGATTATGTCTCAGCCATCGATGCAAAGAAAATCTTGTGGTTTTCACGTGATCTCATATTGAAATCAAGGTTAAGATAAGCTTTGCAAGATTTAGATATTTATTTAGTTGCTAAACTTCTAAATTTGACATGAGTTAAGAATAACTATTTGAGATTAGAAGATTTGTTCTTATCGTTGGATCTCCAGATTGTTTTGAGTTAAATAAGGGTTTGTTGAGATAGATTTTTGACCATTGATCAGAGCAGAGATGTGCGGTTGGTGATGGATCGCTAGAGAAGGTCAAAGGGTCAGGTTCCATTTAGGAATTCAGAGATAAGATGGATTATGAGTGATAAATTGAAAGGCAGGTTATGAGGCCTAGTACAGATGCAAGTCAAATATGATGGTGGCTGTTAAGACTTGAAGACAAAGTTGTTTGAGATCTAACCTTGAGCCATTGCATCCAGGTGATGCGTGACATCATGGTCATAGGGTTCGTTGAGGCAGTTAAAGTTCACACAAGTTTGAGAAGATCTAGTAGATGGCACTTTTCTTGAGGGTAAAGATGCTCAACAAATATAGTATTAGCTATCTCACCATAATGCCACATGTCCATGGTGGTGCTAGGATGAATTCATAAATAGTAAAGTAAAGATTAGATTTTTTACTTTTGATTGTGTGGCTCATGTTATGACTTAAAGGAAAGATAAGAATAGATTAAATATTGAGCCATTACAATAGGTCGACACATAATGTTTCTAACATCATGTGTCCTCGGTTCAAAATTAGTAAAGGCACCATTAGTTAGAAAAGATCCGACGGCTAACATTTTGACTAAATGGAAAAGATGATTAGATGATAGTCTTCGAGCCTTTGCATCCGTTGGCCTAGTAGAAGGTGGAATGCCAGTTTTGAGTTTCAAGTAGAGATAAGGATTGGAAAATTTTATTTTCATCATTCAGTCAACTCTTTGCCTGAAAGTAAAGTTGCAAGGAAGATAATGCTTAAGTCACCGCACCATTTTTCTTGTTGTTCTAGTCAGATCTGGGTCAACATAGATAAAGGTAAAGAAAGTCTTGATAGATCTGATGGTTGGCATTATGAATTAAAGAAAAAATGATTGCAAGATAATGGTAGAGCCATTGGGATGTGGTGACACATGGTAGGATTTGAGCTTGTTTCCCGAATAACTTAAAGATATTTATATATTTGTTTTAAATTGAAAAAAAGGTTTCAATATGATCTATCAATAGGGTATTTTTGTGCCACCTTTAGCTATTCTAACTAGAATTCAAAAATTTAAATGTTTCCATCAAGGTTTTCAAGTGGTGGATTGTGTCGAGTACTACAGAGGAATAACTATTAAATCTAATCTTGTGGGTTGCATCTGTGTATCTTTAGGATGATGTTTGGATGGGGATTGGGCATATTAGTGTTTTATTTATGCTTAGAGGTAATAATTAGGGTTTTTGCTAAAGACTTAGAGATATGTCAAACCCTAATTTTAGCTCTTGTCCTTTCTCCCATAAATGTTGGCACTATTTTCCTTCATCTTGAGGTGAGGAGTGGCCAGGATCAGAGTCCACTCAGCATGGATTATGGAGGAGGTTTTCAGCTTAGTGGGTAGGACTATGTTAGGGATCAGAAAGTTAAATCAGATCAAAAATTTTCTTGACATTTTGAAGAAAGATCCAGTCAATTGTTTGGATAAACAAAATGAGGATTCCAATATATCAAATTGATGAAGAAGGACAGGTGTCAGATGGTTCTCTCTCCTAGGATTCTTCTTCTTCTATTTATCTCCTTGTTTTCTCTGTGGCTAGGGGTTCAAAAGTTCTGGATTCTAGGTTTTGATTCCAAGATTTAGTCCGAGGGGATATAACAGACTATATCATATTGTATTTAGAAAGAATAGAAACTTCTTGTAATATTTTACATAGTACTAAAGTATATTGTTTCAGGTCAGATTAAGACATGTACATGATTCATCAAACTTAATGCGATTATTCTAGTTACAACTCTCTCCTTGGTATCTATCCCTTGAGTTTTGAATCTTTTGGTTCACTACATAGAGTTAGTAATAACTAAGAGGGGGGAGGGGTGAATCAGTGGCCTAAAAATTTATCCTTTAAACTTTAATCCACCAATTAACACATCTCAGATTATTAAGTCCCTACAAGATGTGTGTCTTGAAATACTTGAAATAATTAACTGCCTGTCAGTTTACCTTGTCTATCCTTCTTCTCCTTGATTAGTAATAAGCAATAAAACATATTTACTGATACTCAGTAAATATGCAGAGTATACCAATCAACGAGAAATGCATATGTGAATGTAATAAACCATACACACATAACACATGGATTTTAATGTAGAAACCTTGTTAAGGGAAAAAACCACTGGGACCAGTGTGCCAAATTTTCACTCTTCTGAAGTGAGCCCTGTTAGGATCCAACCTTGTTAAAGGCTACAAACACACGATTAAGTGCGACCTTGTTAGAGGATTTTTATACATAGGTTTCCACTTAGTATCTAGCATCTATGCTACCATCCTTGAATTAGCCTCTAGACTGTCAATAGGCTTTATGCTAATCTTACTACCATCCTTGAATTAGAATCCTTCTTAGACTATCAATAGGCTTTAGGTAAGACCGATGCTACGATCATGAGTCAACCCTTTTGGTAATCTATTAGGATATATCTCAATTATAGAAGACGGTTAAGTCCTGCTCTGTTAAGAGACTTAATGCTTCATTGGTTAAACTAAAACATAATGACCTATTTCGAATGCAACTTTGAATTGCAGATATTCAGATCTATTTAAGTACAATACCTCTCTGATCAATGTATCAATTCAATTCCTTTGTGCTTCACACTTTCTACTCTATGATGCTACACTTTGTTGTTCGTCGGTGTCTACAGAATTCTTTAGCTCTCCCTTAGCTTGATTGATTGTATGAAGTTTATCCTTCACCAGTTTCTCTTCAGCATCTTCTCTCAATTCACTCCCCCATGTATCTGAGTGCATACATAAATGAATTATGCTTGTCTCTTATATAGACATGATATTATGATTCTTGATTCTTGGCGTAAAAAACAATCCAGCCAATTTTGTTTACAGCTTTAACTCTTGATTTATCTCGTACTTATCTTCTTGCCAACTATATAAATCAATTGCTTAACTATGATTGAATAAAACAAATAAAAAAATCATTTAAGTCTATCCTTAAGCTCTGCCAGCTAAATATTTTGTCATTTTCTGAACTCTCTGTTACGCTGGTTAATTTTGTAGTTCGTCGCCGGTGACAACTGCCAGTTCCATCGATGTACCTTTATTTAGCTTTAGGATCTCCATCTGTCAGGCATCATTGGATCTTGCTTATCATTCAACATTGTTTTTAGCTCGTTGAGCATCCTGCGATTTTGCTTCATCGAGCAACACTGTCTTCTACTCGTCGAGCATCATGTTGACTTTTTCTCTTTCTTCATCGATGGTGTGCACTCTGTTGGTGTAGTCTGTCACTTAGTGAATACTTGACTTTTATGCATTACTGAAAGCATAACCTTTGTTCAATTGATTTTTTGAAGTCTTTGGCATTATGTACATGACTGTACAGATGATATCAAGTTGACATCAGTGACAATACAAACCATTAACTGATTTAATGTCTTGTATCATCTTCAACTTAACATTATCAAACATTCAATCAATTATATGTCATCACATAGAACTTCTCTATGTATATGTTTTATTCCCTAGTTTTGATCTAGGATCAAATTAAATCAGCTTTGGATAAAACATAGATTCATTTGGTGTGTCTATAGAAGGATCTTATAAGTAGTGGTTGATTTGGATTGATTGTGTTTATGGCTTTGAATCTTTGAAAGTAGTTGGTTCATGTTTTTTGTATTTTTATTTAAGCCATGACTAATGGATAAGGCATTGATCAAGGATTAGTAGATTATGTTGAGATATATGTTTGATTGGTTTTGGGATATATTCTACAATCTTATACATCAAAACCATATCTGAGTTCCCTATTTATTTTTGGTTTTTGGTTGTATGTCCTACATAGTAATGACAAGTTAATGAATGTCTAGTTAGCATTTAGTACTTTCTTAGTATTATCTGTTGTTAAAATCTAGAAGTATAAGGTATTGTAAAAAGTTGATTTTTGTCTGGATTAGGTGTACCTACCTTGGTTTAAGAGAGCCATAAGTGTAGAGAGAAGTCTTCCCCTATAGATAGTCCAAGTACCTTGTAGAGCTCTCATACTTGGAGCTAACCACTCCTAACATCGATCTCAAGGTATATTAGCGGCTTCAAAAAGCGTAACAGTTTTAAACACAATAAAATGGAAACTATGTTGGGGATAGAGATGTAATAGTCTTATTGAACCTTTGAAAGAATCTATGGTGTATTATTTCTCATATCATTTGGCCATCTAAGTCACCAACAAAATGACAACTCCGTTGGGGATATGAAGTAAAAAATTGATTAGTAAGTGTAGGTGAGTTGTTTCCTTGCCTTTCTAAGTCAATCCCAGCGTCTAGTTATAGAGTCATGTTTTACAAAGAACATATTCCTCATTTTTTATAACATTAGTCTATTTTTCTTGTCTTTCATTTCATATAGTTTGAAATTCCTAGTTCTGAAAGTGATACATATGCTACGTCACATATGGTGAGTGGCGACTCTGAGTTCTCTGATTTGCACCAGTGTGCATGTTTGAAGAAAGACTACAAAGAGGAAGTGGACTTGCAATGAAGATGAAGAAGATGTTTCATATTATTGAAGTGGTGTTTCTCAGATCAAATTAGAACATGTACATGATTCATCAAACTTAATGAAATTATTCTAGTTACAAGTCTCTCCTTGGTGTCTATTTCTTGAGTATTGAATCTTCTGGTTCACTGCATAGAACTTCTCTATGTATATGTTTTATTCCCTATTTTTGATCTAAAATTAAATTAAATCAGATTTGGATAAAACATAGATTCATTTGTTGTGGATACAGAAGGATCTTATAAGTAGTGGTTGATCTAGATTGATTGTGTTCATGGCTTTGAATCTTTGACACTACTTGCTTCATGTTTTCTATATTTGCATTTGAGACATGCCCAATAGATAAGCCATTGATAAGGGATTAGTAGATTCTATTGAGATATATGTTTGATTGGTTTTGGGCTATATTCTACAATCTTATACATCAAAACCATATCCAAGTTCCCTATTTATTTGTGGTTGCTAGTTGTATGTACTACATAGTAATGGATAGTCAATGAATGTATGGTTAGCATTAAATACTTTCTTACTATTATCTGTTGTTAGAATCCATAAGTATTAGGTATTGTAAAGAGTTGTTTTTTTTGGATTAGGTGTAGCCTCCATGGTTTAACAGAGCTAGAAGTGCAGATGGAAGTCTTGTCCCTGTAGTTGGTCCAGTTACCTTGCAGATCTATATCATACTTGGAGCTAACCACTCCTAACATCAGTCTCAAGGTATATTGTTGGCTTCTCAAAGAGAAACAATTTTAAACACCAACAATACTATACTAAGTCTGGTACATTAAAGACATGAGACAATGCTATGTCCTTATGAAATTCTACCTTAAAAGCATTACTTCCATACTTATCTAGTATTGGACAAGGACCAATTATTCTCATTTACAACTTTCTTGGCACTCCTTTCTGATTCTAACCTTGTTCAAATGAACCATCACCCAATCTGCCACTTCAAATTGAATATCCTTCCTCTTGACATCAAATTTGTCCTTTGCCTTTTGGGTGTTCTCAGTTAAAGATTTTCTCACTTTCTCATGCACTTCCTTCATGGATTGCGCAAATTCTTTAGAATGTCCACTTCTCCCTTCCATGTCTTTGAGATCTCTAAGATTATACACACCCATAGGATG
Organism: Thuja plicata; assembly: GCA_018584345.1. NCBI lineage: Eukaryota > Viridiplantae > Streptophyta > Pinopsida > Cupressales > Cupressaceae > Thuja > Thuja plicata. Next base: position 2,299,932 of record MU226855.1, on the reverse strand, counting down.
CATTCGATAGACAATTTTAAATGGGCTCTTCCTTATTATTCTACTCCTTAATTAAACATTTGATGAGGTTTCCAAGCGTCCTCTTGATGACCTATGTATGCCCATCTATTTGGAGATGGTAAGAAGACCCAAAAGATAGGTTGGTACCCAACCATTTCCATAGGGTTTTCCAAAAATGACCCATGAATTTTGTATCCCTATTTGATACTATACTAGCTGGTAACCCATGTATCCTAATGACTTATTTGAAAAATAGACGAGTAATATGAGTGGCATCATGAGTCACTTTGCAAGCAATGAAATGATTCATTTTACTAAACCTGTCTACAACAACATAAATACTATCAAAACTAGTCTTTGTTATGGGAAAACCAACTATGAAATCCATACTTACACATTCACAAGGCCTATTGGGAATTGGCAATGGTTGATAAATACCAACATTTGAGGAGGTTCCTTGGGCTCAAGTTGACAAATTGTGCACTTCTCAACATACCTCCTTATATCCTTATACATCTTTGGCCAATAATAAAAACTTTGAACTAACTCTAGATTCTTTTTCAACCTAAAGTGTTCACTTAGGATACCATTGTGATTTTTCTGCATCAAATTCTCTCTCATTGACCACCTTGGCACACACAACTATCCACCCTTAAACAAGAGTCCTTCTTGTATAGTGTGATCTTCATGCTCACCATGGAAATGATTTCTGAAATATTTACATATCTTATAAGCTTCTACAAAGTCTTCATCTTCCTTGTAGAGGTCCTTGAAGATCTCAAATCCTATGCTCTTCAACTGCACTTCTTGAACTATGAGGAGCCTTCTACTTAAGGCATAAACAACCTTGTTACACTTCCCCTTCTTAGGATTTATTATAAATGTATTAGAATGGAGATAATCCACCCATTTTATGTGCCTATAGTTTAACTTATCTTGGGAGTTAAGAAAACTTAATGCTTGGTTATCAATGTAGACAACAAACTCTTTAGGAAACAAGTAGTGCCTCCATTTCCTAAGTTCTTGAAAAAGTGCATACAACTCTAATTCATACAATGAGTGTCTCTTATTAGCTTTATTAATATTTTCACTAGAAAATGCCACTGGTCTATTATCTTGACTCAAAACTTTCCCAACTATAGTGTTTCTTGTATCACACTCTATGGTAAAGAGTTTTTCAAAACTAGGGAGTACTAGTATTAGTTTTGTAGCTACCTTCTATATCATAACTTCAAATCCCTCATCAACATCCTTGGTCCATTGAAACATATATTTCATTCCTCCCTTGATTATATCCAACATAGAAGCACAAATTGTACTAAAGTTCCTTATGAATTTTCTATACAATTGAGCCAACCCATGAAATAGACCACAAACCCCAAAATAGACAAGCTCATGTTTCATAAGCACATATTTCTCCAAATTGATGCTTAGTTGTTCCTCATGCCACTTTTTAAGTATAACTTATAAAATCTTAAGATCATCCTCTTTAGTTTTTCTAAAAAGTAAGATGTCATCTAAGTAAACAACTATAAATTTACCAATAAAATCCTTGATGACTACATTCATGAGTCTCATGAATGTGCTAGGATCATTAGTGACTCCAAATGTCATGAAAAGTCATTCATAGAGGCCTTTAGTGGTTTTTAATGCTTTATTCCACTCATCTCCCTCCTTTATTCTTATCTAGTGATAGTGACTCTTAAGGTCTATTTTGGTGAATTATTGTGCACCCCATAAACAATCCATAAGTTCTTCAATTAGGGAACATATACCTAATATTAATCCTATTGATATTTCTTGAGTCTGTACATAACCTCCATGTTCCTCCTTTTATTGGGTGCGAACACTATTGGAACTGCACATGGGCTAATACTCTTCTTTATCAATCACTATCAAAAAGTTCTTGCACTTGTTTAGCCACCTCTTTTTATGCTCAGGAGTCATCTTCTATGGATCATTGTTAGGAAAATAAGCCCTTGGAATGATGTCTATTTTATGAGTGATTTATCTTTGTGGTACTATGGTACTAGGGGTTCCATCACTGATAATGTCCTTAAAATGATTTAACAAGGCTTGTACCTCTACAGGTATGTCCATTGTTTTATCTTTGTTCATTTCTTTTGGGTGCACAGTCACTACAAATGCAAATCCTTTTCCCTCTTTTAGAGTTTTCAAAAACTCCTTTTCACCAACTAGCAACACATTAGGGCCTATAGTATTACCCTCTTCTCTTTCTCATATTGACTATATCTTATAGGTTGACTCCATCTTTTTGGAAAGAGTAATAGTTCTTTTCTCCATGATGTATTGCTTTCATGTCATATTTCCATATCCTACCTAATAGTAGGTGGCATGCATCCATTGGAAATATTTCACATAGAATCTTGTCTTTATATTCTCATGTGGTGAACTCCACCCAAGTTTGTTCATTTACCAAAACATGTTTCCCTTTGTTGAGCCAAGTAACTCTATAGGGATTACTATGAGGGGTTCTCTGCAATTTCCAATTTCTTACTACATCTTTTTACAGTGTGTTATCTATGGACCCTTAACCTACTACCACCCTACATACTTTTCCCATCATATTACAATTTATCCTAAAAAAGGATCTCCTTTGGCTTGGCTCATCCTTCAAAGTTTGTTTTATCAACACTCTTCTGATCATGAGGTTCTCTCCAATATTTAAATCTAAGCTCACCTCTGGTGACTTCAAACTAGTAGTGTCCTCTTGCACATAATTTACCCTTTTGTCCCATTGGGATGAATAAGACTTCTTATGGAATCTATAGGCTAGGTGCCCAACTTGATGGATATTGTAGCATTTAATTGTGGATAAGTGGGTTCCTGTCCCTGATCCTCTAGACCTTCCTATATTGCTTCTACTACATCCCATTCCTCTATAGCTACCTCTGCTACTAGAATCCCCACTTTTCTCTACAAAATTAGATTCCCCTTGTGACCTTTGATCATTACTTCTTCCACTAAAACTTCCTCCATGTCCTCTATAATCTATTCCTCTTCCTCTGCCCCTATTTCCTTGCTCAAACTTCTTTCTTTTCTCTTCTATCTTGAGTGTCGGTTGATGGTAACCGAACATAATAACCTGGCCAAAATTACCCTAGACACAATAATTCCACCATAATAACCCAAGGACACAATAACCCATGGTCACAATAACCCATGGACAAAATAACCCATGGTCAAAATAACCCATGGTCATTTTAGATCAAGTTAGTATGCTAAAAAAGGGATTGTGAGGATCGCTGTCAAACATAAGTTGAATGAAATGAAAGAGGTGGCATGCTTGAATCAAGACTCTACAAGGAATATCATTTCTACTACATATTCTAATATTTCATTACCGGTAGCACGAGAAATACCATCAACCAATGCATTATCTAAAATGATTCAAAGGAAAAGAATAAGATTTGAAGCACCACCACCAAATCCTCAAACATCGAGAGATCTTATCTTACCAATTGAATATACAATTACCAATAGAGGGAAAAATGTTCTTTCTCATGACAGTAATGATGAGAATCATTTTTTAATATTCACCACCACACAAAATTTGCAATTACTAAAAGAATCTAAAAAGTGTGATGAGCTTGTGCTTGGATCAAGTTTCAACTACTTTGCACTTTCCTTCATATCTACATCAATATTTACTAAATTATTCTTTATCTCCATAGTAAAGTTAGAATTATCACTCAATTTTAAAAATAATGCTACTACATTTGTCACAGTGGTTTCTAGAGTGCTAATAACATTGGTTAGATGCACCTAGTCAATTGCAATCTTCTTTGCAACATTCTCTAGAATCTTTTTTTCAATCTTTCTTTCTTCTTTCTCAAGTAGTTTCTCCTGACCATTTAAGTCTTTATTAAACTTATGTACTATGTCAACAATTGTGTCCATAATAAAGTCATTCTCATTGACTTCAATCTGTAGTGCATCTTGGAATATGCCTTTTATATCTTCAAGCACTATGTTCCTCTTTTTCTCTTCTCGAAGCTTCTTTTAGATTGCTCTTTTCTTCCATAGCTCTCCAAGTACATCCATTTTCTCTACAGAAAAGTTGGAAAGATCTCAATTTGGAATCAAAATGCCTGAACTTCAAGACCAATATCATCAGTATTCACTTCCTTCTCCATACCTTTGATCTTGGGATTAGGTGAAGGAAAAATTTCCTTACCTTTCCCATCATCATCTTGTACCTTAGTATTCAATTGAATTACGTCATTGACCTTTACTGTACCAATTATTGAATCAAGGTTAACTGAAAAATCAATACTTGCTGAAGAAACATTTACCTTGTCCATTTGTGACTTGGTTATGCTTGGCCTAGTAATAGGTGGAGCTTGTTGCTTAGTTCTAATGCAGAGGGTCTAGAGTTCTAGTGCCTTCTTTAATCCAACCTATTATCACTTCCCCAAAGCATCCAATCATCTTAGAATATATGTTTTCTCCACCAAACTTTGCTTCCTAGACCCTCCTAATCAACTTGCCTCCTAGGTACAGTTGATTTGATGAAGCAACAAAAAACCACAAGTTCAACTAGTCCAACTAGTCCACCTTCTATCTTGTTTCCACACTAGATCTTCCTCCAAAACCATAAACCCTTTCTTAGGATCTTCCCACATACATTTTATACTCTATTATATGTTCATAGGACCTTACTTGTACATTATAGGTGATCCAAACACTTCTTGACACTCTATATACTTCTATATTGTCACAATGCCAAGATAGGCCTATTACTAGTACATCTATTTTCACCTTTTTAAGAAAATGCTCCAATTTCTCACAAACAACCTTATCGGAGACCATATGAATCTGAAATATATCAACTATCACTTAAAGAATCCATAGGTATAGTTCTCCAAGTCACTCACAACCCTAATTACCCCTAGGCCCTAGTTTTCAGCCTATCTTTTAGGCCTCTAGACCAGTCAGAGAAAATTAGCTTCCACTTGTCTTGAAAATTTACTCCACCTTCTATAACCTCTTGATCCTTCAATGAGACACATTAGGATTTCCATCCATGCCACTAAGTTGTCTAAACAAGATTGTGGGTGCACTGATTCTTTACCCTATCCTGGCTCACCTACTCCAAGTAGTCAACCTAGGGCATCACTACAAGTCTAGGAGCTTCATTGCAAGAACAAAAATGAAAATAAAAAAACTAGTTAAAGACCCTAACCTATCATTCCACAAGGTTTCATACATTTTCCACCCTGGATGCTTAGGTTAGAGTCATTTTTGTTCTTGGAACTTTGCAAATGGAAATGCAAACATAGTCACCTTAAACTAACTGTAACTCAAAAAAACCTTAACTTTAAATAAAACTAATATATGAAAAAGAAATCTAATACAATACACTACAGTCCCATTGAGTCAGATTACACAATATAATCCGTACACAGCCGTACAAGATGCAGAAAACACTATAATTTGCAAGAATCTCAGAAAACCATCCATACAGAATGAACACAAATATAGTATGCAACTCAAAACTCTGTTAAACTTCCAAAAATCATCAATACATGATCAAATACCTGATCATGGGTTGTTAAAACCATCCAAAAATCCATTTGCAACTTTTTGCAAAAAGTTGCAAAAGTTGCTCGAGCAACTTTTGAAAGTTGCTAGCAACTTTTGAGAATTTCTTACTCTTTGACTAATTTGGTCATTTTGATGCATGTTGACCCATCCTAGGACCCTAGCTAGGACACTTAGGACCCTAGATAAGACTAAAACCCTTATTTTCCCCAAAATAGCAACTTTTACACTTTTTAGACCAAAATAACAACATTGTCACCTAGGAGCACTTTTTCTCTAACAAACATGAATGAAAAAGTTTTGATCCAACACTAATGGATCTTATTACAACCAAAAAAAATACTCTTAACACAACCCTAAACACATAATTCAAACCAAAAATGGGAGGTTCTCTACACCATACTCCCCTGAGACAAAAAAACTCAAGACCCTTGAGTTAGGAGGTCTTCAATGGTGACTTCATGCTTCAGAATGTCTTCTTCAGTCATGCAAGTGGCCTCAAATTTAGGTAGTCCCTTCCACTTCACCATATACTCTTTTTAAGTACCCTTCTTTGTCTTCTTAATCACCTTAGAGTCCATTATACTATCCAACTGCAGAGGATGAGGGATAGGCAAATCTCTGACCCAATATTCTTCCTCACTTGGTCATGTAGCTCTTTCATCTGCTCTACAAAGGATTCACCTTGTGCACTCCTTTTGTCCTCTAGACTGAGATCCCTCAACTCAAATATCCCTCTAGGATTTTCCCCATAAACTATCTTAAATATAATTTTAATAGTACTCCTATTAATGGAGTCATTATAGGCATATTTTTCCTATCTTATAATGTGATCCCATGACTGTCCATGCTGCTTAGTCAAACACCTCAATAGGTTTCCCAAAGTCCTATTAACTACCTCAGTTTTTCCATCTGACTAAGGGTGATAGGCTGAAGAGAAAGACAATTTTGTCCCTAATATATTCCAAAGAGTCCTCAAAAAGTGATCCATAAACTTACTATCCCTATCAGTTACTATGTTTAATGGCAATCCATGGATTTTCACTGTCTCTGAAGAATAGACCTGTAATATGTGAAGCATCATTTTTTTTATTGCATCGAATGAATTGTGCCATCTTGTTAAACCTATCCACCATTACAAACACACTGTCATGTCCCCTTGGTGTCTTGGGAAATCCTAAAACAAAGTCCATACTGAAGCACTCCCAAGGTCTTTGAGGTATGGATAGAGGTTGATAGAATCCAGTGTTGCTACTTTTTTCTTTGGCTCTCTGACATATCTGGCATTACTCCACAAACTTCCTAACACCTGACTATAACTTAGGTCAATATTAATGCCTATTCACTTGCTCAAGTGTCTTGTCCACTCCAAAGTGGCCTCCCAAGCTTCCTTGGTGTTTCTCCTTGACTATGTTCTCCCTCAATTAGCACTAAGGTATACACATTAAGTGTCCCCTGAACAAAAGTCCTTCCTGCAACATGTAATCAGTAAAGTCTACTTGGAAACCATGTTGCAACTTCTCAGATGCTTCATAAGCTTCCTTGAAATCTTTGTCCTCTTTATAGAGATCTTTGAGATCACTCATCCCTACACTCTGCAATTATATCTCCTGCATAGTCAACACCCTTCTACTCAGAGAATCTACAACCTTGTTTCTAACACCTTTCTTGTGTTTGATGACAAATGTATATGCTTTCAAAGATTCTACCCATTTTAGGTGCCTCTGATTTAACTTTTCTTTCCCATTCAAGAAACTGAGGGCATGGTTATCTATGCAGACCACAAATTCCCTTGGTAGGAGATAATGTCTCCACTTTTTGAGTGCTTGCGCCATTGCATACAACTCTAAATCATAGGTGGATTACTTTTGTTTGGCATCATTCAACTTCTCTGAGAAGAATGCTATAGGATGTCCCTATTGACTTAACACTGCCCCAATGGCTAATTTACTATCATCACACTCCACCACAAATAACTTATTGAAGTTGTGGAACCTAAGAGTAGGTAGTTCAGCTATCCTTTTCTTCAACATTTCAAAATCATGATATTTTGTTGCTGTCCACTTGAACTGACATTTGACTCCCCCCTTAATAGTGTTAAGAATAGGTGCACATACATGACTAAAATTTCATACAAACTTCCTATACTAGGAGAATAATCCATGAAAACTCCTAACATCTCTGATGGATCTAGGTTTTGGCTACTCTAATATAAACTTTACCTTAGTAAGATCCATCTTCATACACCCCTTAGCAATAGCAAAACAAAGATATACTAATTTAGTTTGCAAGAATTCACATTTTTCCTGATTGATCATCAACTTCTCTTGGTGTAGCCTCCTCAATACCAGTTCCAAGTGTTTCATGTGCTCCTCCCTAGACTTGCTAAAGATCAAAATGTCATCAAGGTAAAAAATTACAAACTTACCTATAAAGTCTGCTAGCACTTCATTCTTGAGCCTCGTGAATGTGCTATGTGCATTTGTTAGGCCAAAGGGAATTACGAGCCACTCATACAACCCTTCATTTTTCTTGAAGGATTTCTTCCACTCATGACCAAGCCTAATCCTAATTTGATGATATCCTAACTTCAAATCCACCTTGGAGAAATAACAAGAACCTCCCAAGTTGTCTAGATAATCCTCAATCTTGGGCATGCAAAATCTATATCTGATTGTGATCTTTTTAATGGACCTAGAGTCGGTACAAATTCTCCATTTTCCATCCTTCTTTGATGCAAGGACATTTGGCACAACACAAGGACTAAAACTCTTCCTTATTATCCCTTTCTCCAATAGATCTTGAATCTATTTTGCAATCTCTGCATTCTGACTTGGTGTCATTTTATATGCTGCCTTGTTAGGAAGATTAGCTCCATGTATGAGGTATATCTGATCGCTTACATCCCTCATGGGTGGAAATTCACTAGGTAATCCATTATCCACTATCTCATGGAACTTTTAAAATAGTTCTTGTACTTCTTGTGGCACACTGACTTTCTCCTTAGTCTTCTCCTTTGGTTTCACTATCACTAGGTATGTGCACCAAGATGGGGGACCAAAAAGGTGCCAAACTTTTTTTTGGTCCCCCAAAAGCCATAGGGTGTATGCCCTATAGGGTGCATTCCCTATGGCTTTGATTTCCTATGCCTAAGGCTTGGGCAGCCAATAGGGCGCATGCCCTATGTAACATTATGAAAAATTCTTAAAGGAGGGAGGAAGAAAGCCCAACAGGCCCTGCCGAACCAATTTCAGCACTAGGCCAATACATAAAATGTAACATTTAAGTATTAGTTACATACTCTTCCTTTATTATAATTAAGTTAAATTTTATGTATATACTTCTAGGATGTTTGAGAGTGGTTTCAGCTTCATAGGAGTTAAGATAAAGATTCTGGAATTTGAGGGTTTTTATGAAATTTCAGATAGCCAAATTTCAGGAATTAGCACATTGTCTTGAACATGATTCTCAGTGGACTATTGATTATAATCTTAAGCCCTTGAATTTATTAAATACACTCTTTAGGGTTCTTAGTGGTTTTAATGCATCATATTGAGTTCTAAGTGGTCATAGGTCCCCTAAGGACCCATTACGACCCCTTAGGACACATTAGGGCCTCTTAAGACCCCTTAGAACACAATAATCATCATAGGACACACTAATGGGTTCTAATGTTTACTAGTGTCTCATAACGGGTTTTAATAGGTTCTAAGTGGTCCTAGGAATCCTTAGGACCCATTACCACCCCTTAAAACCCATTAGGACACATTAGGACTCATTAGGACCCCTTAGAACACATTAATAGTTATAGGACCTATTAGAGAGAGAGAGAGAGAGAGAGAGAGAGAGAGGTCCTAGGTCCCCTCAGGACCCATTCAACCCCTTAGGACACATTAGGGCCTCTTAAGACCCCTTAAGACACATTAATAATTGTAGGACACACTAATGGGCTCTAATGTGTACTAGTATGTCATAAGGGATTTTAATGGATTTTAAGAGGTCCTAGGAACCCTTACGACCTATTACAACCCCTTAAGACCCATTAGGATACATTTGGACTCATTAGGACCCATTATAACACATTAATAGTCATAGGACCCATGAGAGAGCATTAATCATCATAGGACACTCTTTAGAGTTCTAAGTGGTTCTAATATATCATAGGGGGTCATAATGGGTCCTAAGTGGTCCTACAATATTTTAGGAACCATTACAACCCCTTAGGACACATTAGGACCCATTAGGATCTCTTATGACACATTAAGACCTCTTAGGACCCCTTCAAATTCATTAATCATTATAGTACACACTAATGGGATCTAACTTTTCCTAATGTGTCCTAATGTTTCTTAAGGGGTTCTAATGGGTTATAAGGGGTCCTAGGAACCCTTAGGAATGATTACGATCCCTTAGCACCCATTAAGACCCATTATAGCACATTACGACCCATTATAACCCCTTAGAACACATTAATAGTCATAGGACTCTTTAGAGAGAGAGAAGTTGAGGACCCATTACAACCCCTTAAGATGCCTCTCTCTATATCTTAAGGGTCATAAGGATTTTCAAGGGGTCCTGGGATATATTATTGTGTCCTAAGACCCCTTAACATACATTAATGAATGATAAGGGGTCTGAACGGGTCCTAAGACATAATAATGTGTCCTAGGACCCCTTATGACCCCTTATAGCCCTTTAGGACCCCTAAGATGCATGGTAAGGTGTCTTGAGGGGTCCTAGGATAAATTAATGTGTTGTAGAACTCTTTATGACCCCCTAGGACCCATTGCTCTACATTTTAGGGGTAGTAGGATTGTTTAGGGGTCTTAGAGCACATTAATGTTTCCTAGGACCCCTTAGTCCCCTTACAATCCCCTAGGGCCCCTTTCCACACACTAATGAATGATAAGGGGTCTTAAGGGGTCTTAAGGGTTCCTAATACACATTAATGTGTTCTAGGACCATTCATAACCCCTTACAAAATTTTAAGACACCTAAGATATATAATAAGGGGTCCTAAGAGGTCATAAGGGATCATAGGACACATTAATGTGTCCTAGAACTATTTATAACCCCTTAGGACACTCGAGGACCCCTCTCTCCAAATTTTAGGGATTGTAAGGGCTTTTAATGTGTCATAGGACTTCTTAGACCCCTTAGAAAACCTTACCATACACTAATGAATGGTAAGGGGTTCTAAAGGGTCATTAGTGGCCTTAAGGGATCCTAGAACACAATACTATGTTGTAGGACCCCTTACAACCCCTTACAATAAGATAATGAATTTTAAGAGGTCCTAAGCGTTACTTAGTGGTTTTAAGGGGCCCTAGAAAACATTACTGTGTCATAGGATCATTTAAGACCCCTTAGGACCCCTCATCATACACTAATGTATGACAAGGGGTCTTAAGGGGTTGTAAGGTGTCTTAAGGGGTCCTATGACACATTAATTTATCCTAGAACCCCTTATGACCCCTTATCAGGCCTAAGATGTAGGAAAATGGGTTATAAGGGGTGGTGGGACCCCTAATGACCCCTTAGTGCCCTTTAGGAATCCTCTCTCTACATCTTAGGTGTCACCTTAAGACACCTCTCTCTACATAATAAGGGTCATAAGGATTTTGAAGGGGTGCTAGGATATATTAATGTGTCATAAAACCCCTTAACATACACTAATGAATGATAAGGGGTCTTAAGGGATCCTAAGACACAATAATGTATCCTAGGACCCCTTATGACCCCTTACAACCCTTTAGGACCCTAAGATGCATGGTAAAGGGTCGTAGGAAAAATTAATGTGTTGTAGCACTCCTTATGACCCCTTAGGACCCATCTCTCTACATATTAGGGGTAGTAGGATTTTTTAGGGGTCTTAGGATACATTAATGTTTCCTAGGACCTCTTATACCCCTTACAACCCCTAGGACCCCTTACCACACACTAATGAATGGTAAGGGCTCCTAAGGAGTCTGAAGGGGTCCTAATACACATTCATGTGTCCTAGGACCCTTCATAACCCCTTACAACTTATAAGACACCTACGATATATGATAAGGGGTGCTAAGAGGTCATAAGGGATTGTAGGACACAATAATGTGTCCTAGAACCCCTTATGACCCCTTAGGACCCTCAAGGACCCCTCTCTCTAAATTTTAAGGATTGTAAGGGTTTTTAATGTGTCATAGGACTTCTTAGACCTCTTACAACCCCTTAGAAAACATTACCATACACTAATGAATGGTAAGGGGTTCTAAAGGGTCATTAGTGGTGTTAAGGGGTCCTAGAACACATTACTATGTTGTAGGACCCCTTACAACCCCTTACACTAAGCTAATGAATTTTAAGAGGTCCTAAGAGTTTCTCAATGGTATTAAGGGGTCCTAGGACATATTACTATGTCGTAGGACCCTTTAAGACCCCTTAGGACCCCTTATCATACACTAATATATGACAAGGGGTCTTAAGGGGTTGTAAGGGGTCTTAAGGGGTCCTATGACACATTAATTTTTCCTAGAACCCCTTATGACCCCTTAGGACCCTTTATCATGCCTAAGTTGTAGTGGAATGGGTTATAAGGGGTTGTGGGACCCCTAATGACCCCTTAGTACCATTTAGGAATCCTCTCTCTACATCTTAGGTGTCACCTTAAGATGCCTCTCTCTACAACTTAAGGGTCATAAGGATTTTCAAGGGGTCCTAGGATATATTATTGTGTACTAGGACCCCTTAACATATAGTAATGAATGATAAGGGGTCTTAAGGGGTCCTAAGACACAATAATGTATCCTAGGACCCCTTATGACACCTTACAACCCTTTAGGACCCTAATATGCATGGTAAGGGGTCCTAGGAAAAATTAATGTGTCGTAGCACTCCTTATTACCCCTTAGGACCCATATCTCTACATATTAGGGATAGTAGGATTTTTTAGGGGTCTTAGGACACATTAATGTTTCCTAGGACCCCTTAGACCCCTTACAACCCCTAGGGACCCTTACCACACACTAATGAATGGTAAGGAGTCCTAAGGGGTCCTAATACACATTAATGTGTCCTAGGACCCTTAATAACTCCTTAAAAACTTTTAAGACACCTAAGATATATGATAAGGGGTCCTAAGAGGTCATAAGGGATCTTAGGACCCCTTAGGACCCTCGAGGATCCCTCTCTCTAGATTTTAGGGATTTTAAAGGTTTTTAATGTGCCATAGGACTTCTTAGACCCCTTAGAAACCCTTAGAAAACCTTACCATACACTAATGAATGGTAAGGGGTTCTAAAGGGTCATTAGTGGCCTTAAGGGGTCCTAGAACACATTACTGTGTTGTAGGACCCCTTACAACCCCTTGCAAGAAGCTAATGAATTTTAAGAGGTCCTAAGGGTTTCTCGGTGGTCTTAAGGGGTCCTAGGACACCTTATTGTGTCATAGGACCATTTGAGACCCCTTAGGATCCCTTATCATACACTAATGTATGACAAGGGGTATCAAGCAGTTGTAAGGGGTTTGAAGGGGTCCAATGACACATTAATTTGTCCTTGAAACCCTTATGACCCCTTAGGGCCCTTTATCATTCCTAAGATGTAGCGAAATGGGTTATAAGGGGTCGTGGGACCCCTAATGACCCCTTAGTACCCTTTAGGAATCCTCTCTCTCTTGATCTTAGGTGTCATAAGGGTTTTTAAGTTGACATAGAACACATCACTATGTCTTAAGACCCCTTAAGACCTGTTAGGACCCCTTACCATACACTAATGTATGGTAAGATATCGTAAGACATCTTAAGGTGTTCTAGGACACATTAAGGTGTTCTAGGACACATTAATGTGTCCTAGAGCTCCTTATGACTCCTTAGGACACTTTAAGATACCTAAGATGTATGATAAGGGGATGTAAGTTGTCCTAAGGAGTCATAAGGAGTTGTAGGACATATTAATGTTTCCTAGGACCACTTAACACCCCTTATGACCCATGAAGACCACTCTCTCTACATCTTAGGGGTTGTAAGTGTTATTAAGGGGTCCTAAGACACATTATTGTGCCCTAAGGCTCCTTATATCCCTTATCACCCCTTAGGAGCCCCTACCATACACTAATGAATGGTAAGGGGTCCTAAGGTTTCCTAAGGGTCAAAAGGTGTCCTAATACACATTAATGTGTACTAGGACCCCTTCTGAAGATTTAGTACCCTTGAATACCCCTCTCTCTACATCTTAAGGGTCATAATGGTTGTTAAGGTTT
>MU226855.1:2269374-2285796 GCA_018584345.1 Thuja plicata | reverse complement strand
CTCTCTCTCTCTCTCTCTCTCTCTCTCTCTCTCTCTCTCTCTCTCTCTCTCTCTCTCTCTCTCTCTCATTTTGTTATTTTGTATCTAATATAGGGCGTACGCCCTATAGGGCGCATGCCCTATACTGAGTATAGAGTGCACGCCCTTTTAACAAAATTGATATTTACCAAGCCTAAGGCTTGGATTTGCCTTGGAGCTCCAACCCAACTGCCAGGAGGATTTAAGCAGGCCTGAGACATGTTTTCCAACAAACATAGAAAAAACTAACATTTTTTTCTTGTGTGCTCTCCATCAGGTTTGCATGTGGTTCAATAATAAAAAAATCAAAAGACATGATATTGTAGATCTCTCTAATAGCAATCTAATGATGTAAATTATTTTGAATTCTCATTATGTTCATCTTTTCATTTTTAATTTCTTTTCTAAGTATGTCCATTTTTTGTCAAAAACCAACATGTATTCATCTGGTCTTAGATTTTGGCTCGTTCATCTAATTTTGAAAAAAAATACATTTTCAGAAACTAGACTCCATTCTACACACTTTAAAAAAAAAGGAAGTTTTGATTTTCAATTATTTTTCAATGATTTCTAGGGGGAGCACACAGAAATTTCACATTTTTAGGATGTGTCCACTTCAGAAAATGGAAAAAAATCACACTTTCATCAAAAAATTAGTAGAACAATCTGGGATAAACTAGGTGGTGTTAGCTAATTTCTCACTAGAGCGATTAAATTTTTTTTAAAATTTTTTTAACATTTTAAGGGGAGCACACCAGACACTATGTTATGTTTTTTCACAAAAAGCAAGACCACTTTTTGTGCTCCCCATTTTTGAGGGCCTTAATCTCCACCATTTATAAAAAAAATTAGTATTTTAGAAACTAGATTCGGAAAAGAACAGCTCTTGTTTTTGTCACATTTTAAAATTTTTAGTGTAACTATCCTTAATTTCTCGTTGAAGTTCTGAGTTTGTTGTTTTCAGAAAAAAAAAGTGGCATCTTATACCCGCTTTTTGGTCCCCTGTCTTTGTGCACTTACCCCACTGCACAACAAACTCCTATCTCCTTCTTCATAACCTTTAGGAACTCATTTTCACTCAAAAGAATCACACTAGCTCCCACATGATTCTCTTCAATAGGTTCTTGCACAGGATCCATTTGGAACTTCTTCCCTTGCTTGGTAATCACATAGTTGTTCTTTTCACCATCATGGATGGCCTTCACATCATACTTCCATGGGTGTCCTAAAAGGAGGTTACATGCATCCATGGGAAATATGTCACATAGTACCTTGTCCTTATACTCTCCAATTTCAAACTCCACTATAGTTTGTTCATCCACCACTATTTGTTGTCCCTTGTTTAGCCATGACACTTTGTAGGGAATGGTATGGGGTATCCTTCTAAGTTTTAGTTTACCCACCATCTATGTTGACACTGCGTTCTCTATGGAACCAGAGTCCACTATCACCTTGTAGATCTTCCTATGTGACCTACAAGTAGTCTTAAACCAGTTCTTTCTTTGAGGTGGCTCTATAGTAATAGGAACTTTCAACAAAGTCCTTCTCAACATAAGATTTTCTCCATCCAATACTAGGTCTACCTTGGAAATGGGAGAAGTGACACTTTGTGTGTCATCTTCTTGTACTAACTGATTCCTCCTTTCTCCCATGGATGATGCGGAAGTTTTGTTAGGACATCTGCCCATTGTATGGCCCACTTGATTACAATTGTAACATATTACAGTGAAGACAAAATTTGTCCTTCCTAGTGACTGGGATCTACCCCTTGGAGGCCCTCTTCCTTTGTATCCTCCTCTCTGAAATGAACCTCTGTACTGATTGCCTCCATTGTTATCTATGGACTGTGTTTCTTCTAGCCTATTTGTAATTTGTCCTCTTCCAAATTTACCCCTGCCTCTGAATCCTCTATTATTACCCCTACCTCTTTGTTGGAAATCATTCCTCCTTCTACCCTTCTCCTCTGCTCTCAAGGCTAAAAGAAAACATTTGTGCATACTATTAGGAGCCATCATATTGATCTCATCTTGGATTCCTTGTCTCAACCCATTAAGGTACCTTGCTACCTTTTCTACCTCTTCTTCTTGTCTTCTTTCCCTTAGGCTTAATTTGCAAAACTGCTTAGTGTAGGAACTTCCTGACAACTCTTTTTGTCTCAAATTCTGCAACTTCTGATACATTTGAATCTCATAATGAGTGGGAAATAATTGTTCCCTCGGATGTATCTTCATTCTATCCTGAGAAAATATCTTCTTCTTATGGTGGTTACTCTGTCATCCTGCATCATGTTCCACCAAACCAATTCAGATCCCTTGAGTCTAGTGTTGGCATAACTGACTCTCTTATCCTCTGACACTTCTTTGTAGTCAAACTGATTGTCTATGGCCTCTAGCCAATCAAATAACTCTTCACCATTCAAACTACCACAATAGTAGGGAATAGGTTTTGGACCAATTCCACTATGGCATCTTTTCTCATTTCCTTGGGTGGCATGATGTATATCTCATGGCTCTCCTCCCCATCAGACATACACAAAACTTAAAGAAATTATGGCTCTAATACCACTCTGATGCAGAGGGTCTGGAGTTCTAGTGCCTTCTTTACACTAAGCTATTATCACTTCCCCCAAAACATCCAATGGTCTTAGAATATATGTTTTCTCTGGCAACCTAGGCCTTCTAGACCCTCCTAATCAGCTTGCCTCATAGGTATAGTTGAGTTGATGAAGCAACAAAACACCAGAAGTTCAACTAGTCCAACTAGTCCACCTTCTACCTTGTTTCCACACTAGATCTTCCTCCAGAACCCTAAACCCTTTCTTAGGATCTTCCCACACACATTTAGGCTCTATCCTATGTTCATAGGACCTTACTTGTCTATTATAGGTGATCCAAACACTTCTAGACACTCTATACACTTCGATATTGTCACAATGCCAAGATAGGCCTATTTCTAGTAGGTCTATTTCACTATTTTTAATCCAATGCTGATGTTTCTCAAAAAAAACATTTTGGGAGATCATATGAATTTGAAATATATCAACTAGCACTCCAATAATCCATAGGTATAGTTCTCCAAGTCACCCACAACCCTAATTACCACCAGCCCCTAGTTTTGTGCTTATCTTTTAGGCCTCTAGACCAGTCAGAGAAAATTAGCTTCCAATTGTCTTGAAACTTCACTCCACCTTTTGTAACCTCTCTATCTATCAAGGAGAAAAATTAGGGTTTCCATCCATGCCACTAATCTATCTAAACAAGATTGTGGGTGTACTGATCCAATTTCTTCTTTACCATGTTCTGGATCACCTACTCTAAGTAGTCACCCTAGGAAATCACTCCAAGTCTAGGAGCTTCATTGAAAGAACAAAAATGAAAACAAAAACAATATTTACATACCCTAACCTATCATTCCACAAGGTTTCATACATTTCCAACCATGGATGCTTAGGTTAGAGTCATTTTAGTTCTTGCAACTCTGCAAATGGAAATGCAGACACGGTCACCTTAAACTAAATGTAACTCTACAATACCTTAACCTAAAATCAAAATAATATATGAAAAAGAAAGATAATACAATATAATACACTCCCATGGATTCATATTACACAATCTAATCCGTACACAGCCATATAAGATGCAAAAAACATAGTAATTTGCAAGAAATCTCATAAAACCATCTATACAGAATTAACACAAATATAGTTTGCAACTCAAAACTCCATTAATCTTCCAAAAAACATCAATCCATGCTCAAATACCTAAGCATGAGTGGTTACAACCATCCAAATCTCCATTTTCAACTTTTATCAAAAAGTTTCAAAAGTTTCTTGAGCAACTTTTGAGCATTTCTTGCTCTTTGACTAATTTGGTCAGCTCGATCCATGTTGACCCATCCTAGGACCCTAGCTAGGACACTTAGGACCCTAGAGAAGACTAAAACCCTTAGTTGCTCAAAAATAGCAACTTTTACACTATTTAGACCAAAATGACAATATTGTCACCTAGGAGCACTTTTGCTCTTACAAACATGAATGAACAAGTTTGGATCCAAAACTAATGGATCTTATTACAACCAAAACAAAGAGTCTTAACAAAAACCTAAACATATACTTCAAACCAAAAATGGGAGGAAATCTACACCAGGTTCCCACTAGTTTATATGTTGATTTAGTAATCTTATCCTTGCTCAGAGACAATATGTTGTGGATAGGTGATTGGGGAAAGGATGCCATCACTTCTACTATAATCTACTCAGCATTAAATTACTCAATTGCCTGTACCTTGGGTAATTCAACATTGGTCTATATAGGAGGATCTATGCTCGGTGCTTTTGCCTTATCATCTTCCTTGGCTTCAAATATAGATTTCCACACTATTGTAGTAGACTTCACAACATCTTCTATTTTCTTGTTCAATATATGAAATTTCCTAAACCTCGAAGTGTGATTTTTTTCATATTTGGTCATTGCCTCTTTTATCTCTTTGTTTTTCATAGCAGACATGACTTCCCTCAAGGTTTGTTCCCTTATGTCTTTTCTGATTTGGACTGCATTGAACTACAAAATATATAATTCATTGAAATGATCTTCAGTCATATGGCTCTTCAACTCGGAAGGGTCATATTTCCATTTATCCATTTTCTCCACAACTTCTTCCTTAATCATCTTCTATTCCTCCTTAGTCCTTGAAGCATAATTCAACGACTTAAGAGAACTCATACCAGTGCCTCCTTTTAGATCTTCAATATTTTGCTCAAGTGTAGGTGGTGGTTTCTTGATGATAACTGTATCAAGTTCTTCATCATCACCATATTTACCCAATATATGTTTCCTTCTTGATCTCCTTGTGGTGATTACAGGGGTAGAGGCCTTTTCTTTCTGTTGGTTGTATTCCCAGTTCTGGTGTTTACCCTAAAATTCTTTGATATCTTCATGACTAAGAAGTGCATAAATTTTGAAAATGTGTCCAAAGCTATGAGCTCCTTGAGAAATTTCCATGTTTTTAAGTCAAAATCCAGAGAAATGGTAAAAAACCCTATCTTAGGTTTCATTATATACAAGAGTGTCAAAAAAACCTAGATATGTTAATCAAGTTTATATTTTCAAGTTACCTTTTGGAAGCCTGAGTCATGAAATAAGTCATGTGCTTTTTAAGATTAGCTGCCCAGTCTCCTAATGTTAAATGAATATTCCATTTTATAAAGATAATTAGCAATTCACTTTGGTCGGGATGTCTCTAAAAAGAAAACAATATACCTTATAAGTCATGAGACTTAGTGATAAGCCTTTGTCGTGAAGTCTCTGAATGGAGAAAACATGATCTGGTGACATGGAGACAAAAGGGTTAAGTCATGGTGTCGTGCAATATATCTTGCAGTCAGTAGATTGTCACGAGACTTAGCAATTCAATCGCAGAGTCTCCAAATCAGAACATAGTTAATGATGAGTTTAAAAGCTTCATTCGCCATGTCTCCAGATAAAAGGTCAGTTAACTAAAAGGTTTAGAGACTTGGCAACAAACTAAAGATTGAAATGAAATATATGGTGGTCGGGTAGGCACTGGTCAAACTTGGTAATTCAACATTCTCCAAGTGAATTGGAGAAAAAAAAGTAAAGGTGAGACACGGGTCCAAAATGAATAAAGAAAAAAGCATCAGTCATGTGGTCTCCAAATAGAAAAGTATTATCTGGCGATTAAGAGACTAAAGATGTAAAGGTATATATTTTACTATATCCATGTAGTCTCCAGATGATTTAGGGTTTCAAGAATGTATTTAGTGACTTGACAGAGCCGTCAGATGTAGAATAAGATAAGATCAATGGTAGTCGCTGAGTCTCTATAAAATTTAAATAGAGTATAAATGTTCTTGTGACAATGAGATTAAGCTTTAGTCGCATAGTCTCTAAATTGAATTTAAAATGAAATGATAAAATAAAGTTTCATAAGCTTTGTCACTAAGTCTCCAAAGGAAATATTAAAGAGAAATTTTATTTAGTGATTAAGAGACTAAGGGTTGTTGTGGGGTCTCATAAAAGAAAAGAAGCATTCAGAGACTTAATGATCAGAGTTTAATAGATGAAAAGGTAACTGTAGTCGTGGGGTCTCCAAACAAACTTAGAGTTAGGCTATTTTTCTAGCGACTTGGATTCTTTTAGTCGTGTGATCGCCAGGGGTAAACCATAGTTAAGCCAAGGTAAGGAAAAATCATGTAGTCGCCAAATATCAAGAAGAAATTAGAGTTAAGAGATTTGATCAGTGACAAGGAGATAATGCATAGTTGCTAGATCGCCAAATATGAAGAGTGATAGTTATGATGAGAAAAAAGTAAATGACAGTTGCTGACATGACAATATGAAGATTTATTAACCAATAGGAATGAAGAGGATTCATGACTGTATGAAAAAGGAAGCTGAGATGTCTGCTAAAGAGCCAATCATATCAAAATGTGATTTTGTTCAAATTTTATAAGGGTTTTTTCTAAAAATTGCTCATTTGAATTCAATTTCCTGTCACATTCATGAGCTATGATTAGGAATTCAATTAATACCAAAGCATGTAAAATTGAAGGCGGAATTGATTGATTCCTCAATAATGAGGTAAGTACTTTGTGAAAATTACCATAAAGGGATGATCTTAGGTTTATTTTCATTCATCATGCATCCAGAATTTCAGAGCAGAAAATTTGCTAGGTTTTCTGTGTTTAAGAAGAAAGAATTGTCAATTCAGTAAAGTTTTTATCAATTTCAGGGTGATTATTTAGATTTCAAAATTCTTGAATTATCTTCAGTGCACAGAGAAGGGTAAGATGTCCTGAGAGAAGATTTTTTCCAATATCGATGAAAATGAAGTGGAGAAAAGAACAAAATGAGTAAATCAAATAATGTGGCATCTACTAGTGGGAAAAGTGATGATATAGATGAAGATGCTAAGGGAAAGAGGAACTTCTCTGATGAGTTTTTGAAGCTATTACTTGGATCTACACAAAACAGGAGGGAAAATACCAACATATTGGCAGATGAGTACTGCAATATCAGAGATGCCCAGACACCAGGGTCTACAGGTTTTTATCTTTAAAATTACTTTTATAAGAATGCTGATAAGGCCATACAAATATCAAACACTTGGACTAGTGGTTTGACTAGGTTAATTGTTCCTGATGTTTTCGTAGATGTAGACTTGTTTCTAGGTCTAGAAAACCACTATGACTCCTTGTCAATGACAATTAAAAAGAGTGATGGTACTGCATTGTTAATTTTGAATAGGAATTATTTTGTTCAAGCCTTTGGCTTGTATAGTACCATGTCTACTTAGATTAACCTCACAAAGAAAGAGGAAAGATACATGTTACAGCTTGGGATTGCTACGAATCAACTATAGAAACATATCCGTAAAGAGGTCAGAAACCATATTGTCCCTTTGCCAGGAACTACACCTTATTGTTTCAAGGATTTACATTTTTATATCAAATACATTGCATATTCTTTGTGTAAGGTGTTGGGTAGGGATGGAGGAGATGAGAAGATAAATGTTGGGATTTTGATGATGGTTTTGGATTTACAAGATGTGCATTCCAGTACCAGCTATGACTACATAGAATATAATATTGATAGGATGCATGAAGGGTTTGTGGCCATACAGAAGAAGGATAAAGATCCCAAATTCTTACACTATTCTATTCTGATGCATCTTTTATTACATTTTAATTATGGCATCATGAATGTAAACAATTTAAACCCTGAAAGATTTTTTCATTACCGGACTAATCCTATCCAATTTTGGATTAAGATATGGAATTTCACTTCC
This sequence comes from Thuja plicata, assembly GCA_018584345.1. Classification (NCBI taxonomy): domain Eukaryota; kingdom Viridiplantae; phylum Streptophyta; class Pinopsida; order Cupressales; family Cupressaceae; genus Thuja; species Thuja plicata. Next base: position 2,277,973 of record MU226855.1, on the reverse strand, counting down.
AAGGACTATGATTTTTGTGGATTTGAGAACTGGATTGTTTACCCTTTAATGCAGAGCTTGTGTGTCAACAAAACAAGACTTCCAGTGAAGGTGTTACAACTACTGAGACCATGTGAGTATTTTGATAAGTGGGAAGGTGACCACAATTGGGGAGACTTCTTTTTAGACGAGAATTTCACTATGATTAGCGTGTATGGATGGACACATCCTCCCCATGTCCTACCATATCATGTACGATCAAGAGTTGTAACAACTGAATTTATTTGGCAGCTTTTGTTAGATGATAATGAACACTTTGCACCACACAGGAAGGGGACATTAACCCCTAGGCAGTTCAAGTTCTTTTAATTTATAATTGGCAAAGGTGCTATTGATTTAGTAAGTAAATGGTTGGAAAGTTGTAAGATGGGAGCAACATTGTATAGATATATAGATCTAGAGGGATTGATTACAGGAGCTAAGAAACCCCTAACTCCTACCATACCAAATACATATGTGCATGGTGATTGTGTGGAGCAAAATGCAACTAGGAATATAATTGATGAAGGAGAAGTAAGAGATAGAAGAGAAAAAATCTAAGAGCTGTTGAATTTAGAAAAACAAATAAAAAGAAAAGAAGTTGCATTTGGAGGATTTTACCCTGATTTACCATATTTTGATAAAATCAAAGCTATGCTGGACCACTTTTACATACTCTATGAATAGTTGGACAGATGCCTAGATGCACAAAAGGGAGCACAAGAACTTGAATATTAAGAATTTGAATATGAAGATGAGAGTGAGGAAGAATATGTTAGTCCACCTCATATGGATCAACCACAACAAAATGTTGCTGAAGCAGTTCAGGTACAAGGAGAGGGGGGACATATTATAGACCTGACTAAATTTTCTCAGCCTGATGATATAGATGAGCCTGCTACCAAGAGGCAAAAATTTGATCTTGGTCAAACATCTCACGATAAGACTTACATGAGAAAGGAGAGAAAAAAGGATAGAGTAAGTTCTCTTGTTCTTGGTAACAGAGTATATGATCATAATTTTAGAAAGGAAATCAGGAAAGGAAAGAAACTGTAGCAAGAGGTAGAAGAAAACATAGAGTTGCCCCTTAGAATATGTATAGATGAGAGATTGATCCATTAGCACCAGTTCTTGGAAGATGATGATTTCATTAAAACTGATGAATTCAAAGATTTCCTTAAATGGAAAAAGAAGGAAGAGATCAGAGAGCAATTGAGAATAGCTGGTGAAGAAGCAATGACAAATGAGGCTCTCTTGGCTCTACAAACATATGATCCTGAAACTGAAGACATAACTCCTAAAGAAGCCAGAAAATTAGTGTAGAAAGTGGCATGTTGCTTGCTAAAGGCTGGGATTTAGCCTCAGCATTTATAATAAATCAAATAAGAAAGCAATCAGATTTAAAAATGACCACTGAGATCCAAATTGGTGACATGATCAAAGGATTCGGATATAGTCCAAGTTCCCAAGCATTTTCCATGTGGAGTCTATGTCCAAAAGACTAGAAGCCTCAACTATTGAATATTCAAGAGAGCATGGTGGGAAACCAAATGGTATGGATAGTTGAAAACACAAGTGATCTAGAGATTGCTCAAAGAATGACACACTAGGCATATTTTAATGAAGATAAGACAAAGCAATTGTCTGAGAAATGTGGTGTCCTGATAGAGGAGGCTAGTGCCCTAGCTAAGGATAGAGAACTATGCCACATCAAGATTCATCAGAAAGATAAGGTAATTGCTTAATTGACTAAACAATTGTTGGAAAATCTAGAAGTGGTATATGTACCCTCAAAGCTTCCCCCACAAATAGAAGAAAAGGTTGAAATAGGGGAAGAAGTAAAAATAGATGATTTGGCTAAGAAAGATAATGAGATTTCCATAAATGCATTTTTGAATATACTTCAACATAGGATTGATATCTTAAAAGATAAAATTGATATAATCCTAAATGCTTATAATAAGTTACCTAATTTAAATGTTGAGGTGACAGGGTACATCTCCATTTTGACTCCTTTTTTCACAACATGGTCTTCCAGGATACAACTATTTGAGAGGTTGGCTTCTTTACAACCACATAGGCTAGATCTGCCAGAGATTGTGACAGAGGTAGAGGATGAGATAAAGAAAATAAATGTGACTTTACCTTTCTTTAAAGGTAAACTAAATCATATAGAGGCAAAGATGAGCTTGTTCGGATCGAGTTTTAATAGATTTGTTCCTCCACTAAAGGGAGAAGATGATCAGATCAAGGCCTTGGAGTCTTGGAGAAATGAATTTGATAGCAAACTGCCTATTAAAGAGGAATTTACCATAGATTTTGATCTTGATATGGAAGGTTTTAATAATATTTTGGATGAGGCTTTTAAAGCAGAGACTGACATTAATAAATTCTTAGTTGATGTCAAAGGCATAACTGATGCTAGATGGGAAAGATAGGAAGCACAATTGTAGAGTATCTAGAACTTTGATTGGGCTACAGAGGAGGATGTGATAGCATGGGATTTGAAGACAAAACTGAAGAAAAAGAAGCCTATTGAAATAGAAGAAGAGTTCTTGGATGAAGAACAGAGAGTAACACTTGGCACTTGATCATTGAGTATAGGGAGGCTAGTAATCATAAAAGACAAGTGTAGGTTAGCCTGAAATGGTAGTCACTTGGTCTCAATACAAATATTAGATACTATCTTGAACACTATTAGACAAAGGCACCAGAATTCATGTGAAGACAAAAGAAGATTAGATTTCATCCCTTATTCTTGTCTTCCCACCGCTTAAACATTCTTGTTTTTTGTCATTTCTATGCTTTTAGGGTTAGGTTCCTTAAACCATCCAAAGCTTGTTGCATACTTACCTTAAGGATTCCAAGATGGTTTAAAACCTATATATAGATCAAATGTAATAGTTTTGAAGAGAGATGAAATATATTGGCAAGCGAGACTTCTAAATTTCAGTCTGTGTTTTTTGAGCTTGTAGCCTTGATATGTATTGAAGCAGAAATTTATGAATAAAATACAGTACAACTTTATTCCATATTGTTATTGCCTCTTTTCTTATTCAGTGTACTCTTTTATGTTTAATTTGTAAGGCATGTTAAGCATATTGGCTACAAGGTAGTTATCTAATTATTTGCAAGCTTCTTCTGAGGGGAGAATTAAACTTTGTGAGTAGTTTCAAAGAGTACATCAATAATTGAGGATTTCATATAACATTGTGGGAGTGATAGGGTAATTTGTAAGGCACTTTACCTGAGTTGTATGTAGGTTGTAAGGTATTCTACAATATTTTTATTTTTTTAGTTTTTGTGGATTTATATCTTTTGACTCTATAGCCCAAGGATATGCACTAGTCTAGAACTAGTTTTGTGATCCATCATCATCCAAAATATTTAAAACTATTCAAAATCAATTACCTTCAGAGCATATATTTAAAATCAATTGTACTCATAGAGTTTACAGTTGGATTTTGTTGATTTCTTAAAGAGAAAATCAAATAGGTTATTCCTCCTAAATTCATAAGAATTGTAAAAGGAAAGAAAGATGAAAATCCTTATTATGTTGTTGTCTGTCATAGTTAAGATAATGATTTGGATTGTTAAGCTCTTCCTTAGAATAATTATAGTTATTTGCATTGTCATTTATATATCCATATAGGAACAGAGCATTCTGATGAGATATAATTGATTGAATGTTTGATAATGTTAAGTTGAAGATGATACAAGACATTAAATCAGTTAATGGTTTGTATTGTCATTGATGTCAACTTGATATCATCTATACAATCATGTATACAATGCAAAAGGATTCAAAAAATCAATGGAACAGAGGTTATACTTTCAATAATTCATAAAAGTCAAGTATTCACTAAGTGACAGACTACACCAACGGAGTGCACACCATTTGTAAAGATAGAGATAAAATCACAGCGATGCCCAATGAGCTGAAGATGGTGTTGCCAGATGAAGCAGAATCATAGGATGCCCGACGAGATGAAAATAGTGTTTCCTAATGAGAAAGATCCAATGATGTGTGACGAACAGAGATCCTGAAGCTAACTAAAGTTACACTGACGGAACTGGCAGTTGTCACCGGTGACAAACTGTAGAATTGACTGACAGAATAGAGAGTTCAGAAAATGACAAAATATCTAGCTGGAAGAGCTTAAGGATAGACTTAACTGATTGATTTATTTATTTTATTCAACCACAATACAGTTGGCAAGAAGATAAATATGAGAAAAAATAGGAGTTAAATTCATAAATCAAATTGGCTGGATTGTTTTTTACGCCAAGAATCAAGAATCAGAATATCATGTCTATATAAGAGACAAGCATAACTAATTTCTGCATGCACTCAGATACACAGGGGAGTGAATTGAAAAAATATGCTAAAGAGAAACTGGTCAAGGTTAAGCTTCATACAGTCTTGATCAATCAAGCTAAGGGAGAGTTAAAGAATTCTATAGACATCGACGAACAGTGAAGCACAACATCATAGAGAAGAAAGTGTGAAGCACAAAGGAATTGAATTGATAAATTGATCAGAGAGGTATTGTACATAAATATATCTAAATATCTGCAATTCAAATCTGCATTGGAAATAGGTCATTATGTTTCAGTTTAACCATTGAAGCATTAAGTCTCTTAACAGAGAAAGACTTAACCGTCTTCTATAATTGAGTTATATCCTAATAGATTACCAAAAAGGTTGATTCATGATAGTAGCATTGGTCTTACCTAAAGCCTATTGATAGTCTAAGAAGGAGGTTGATTCAAGGATGGTAGTAAGGTTAGCATAAAGCCTATTGACAGTCTAAAGGACGATTCAAAGATGGTAGCGTAGATGCCAGATACTAAGTGACAACCTATATATAAAAATCCTCTAACAAGGTCGCACTTAACTATGTGTTTGTAACCTTTAACAAGGTTGGCTCCTAACAGGGCTCACTTCAGAAGAGTGAAAATTTGGGGTACCGGTCCCAGTGGTTTTTCCCTTAACAGGGTTTCCACATTAAAATTCATGTGTTATATGTGTATGGTTTATTACTTTATTGTTTTACATTTCACATATGCATTTCTAGATTGATTGGTGTACTCTGCATATTTACTGAGTATCGGTAAATAAGTTTTACTTCTTATTGGTAATCAAGGAGAATAAGGAAAGACAAGGTAAACTAACAGATAGTTAATTATTTCAAATTATTTCAAGGCATACATCTTGTAGGGACTTAATAATCTCAGGTATATTGATTGGTGGATTAAAGTAAAAAAGGATAGATATTTTGAGGCCACTGATTCACGCCCCCCCCTCTCAGTTATTACTATCAATTAGTATCAGAGCTTGTGTGCTTAGAAGGAAGGTTTTAACACCTAAGTAAAGATCACAAGATGAATAGACAAGATGTGCGCAAGTTGAACAAAGACAACTTTTCTTCATGGAAAAGAAAAATAAGACTTCACTTGTTAGGTATTTGCAATGATATTACTCAATACTTAGATACTAAATATGTGTTGCCTATAGGACCATTGATGGTAGATCAATTGAGAGTAAAGCATGAACATAACTACATGGTTATAGATATTTCTACCTCACTCTCTGATGCTGAATTTGAGGATGTCAAAGATTGCAAAAATGCAAAGACAATTTGGGATAAACTAAAGCTTGTACATGGAGGTGATACAAATGTTCTGAGAGCCAAGACAAAAAGCCTTAGAGGAAAGTTTGATGATCTTAGAATGAAATAAGGCGAAAATTTCACTTAGTACATCACAAGAATAAAAGAAGTAGTCAATGCTATATGAGGCATTGGAGGTACATTTGAAGAGGAGACAGTGGTAAGTAAAATCTTAAGAACCTTATTGCTTGTATATGCTATTAGAGTCTCTGCTATTCAAGAAATGAGAGTAGTGGCAAACAATATAGTCACTCTTGATAGCCTGATTGGTAGACTGATTTCATTTGAGATGAATAATTTTGATAATAGTGTCTTACCAAGTTTAGAGTCTACATTTAAGTCTTCTATGAGAATAAGCAAATCTAGTCAGAGACACTCATTTAGAAAAGATAGTGAAAGCGAAAGTGAAGAAGAAGATCTAGATGAAATAGAAGCACTCATGGTGAGAAGAATGCAAAGAGGCAAAGGTATATACAAAGGAAAGTTACCACTTTTATGTTTCAATTGTAAATAGATTGGACACTTTGCTGCAAGATGTCCTAACAAAAGAAAAGATAACTAAAGTGATAATAGATCTTTTGAGAAGAAATATGATAGAGGTGATAAAAAATATTACAAAGGTTACCAATGATTAGAAAGAAATGATACCGAAGATTACAAGGACAAAGGAAAGAAGGCTAGCTATCTAGCTGCTTGCAGAGATGAAGATATTAACACCGAACTAGATGATGATATCTAGATAGTATTTGTATCTGTGAAGGATGATTCAGATAAAGATGAAAGGTATGAAGAAACCACACTCATATCTAAGATTAGTAAGAATGATATCTAGATTATAGATAGTGGCTACACTCACCATATGACTAGTGACAAAGAAAAGTTTAATACTTTTGAATACTATAAAGGTGGTATGGTAAGAATGGGAAATGATACACCTTGTCAAATTGAAGGTAAAGGAACAGTAATGATGAATAACTTGATTAAATGTGAAAATGTTTATTGGGTAAAAGGATTGAATTATAATCTGTTGAGTGTTTCTCAGCTAAATAATTTAGGTCACAGAGTAGCATTTGAGAACAAGAAGCCAAAGATCTTTAATGAATCAGGAAAAATGATTGGTACCGGTGAACAGACCAAAGGTAACTTATTCTATCTGAATGATACTAACCCCACTTTCCTGATGACTAGAAATAAAGATATATAGTTGTGGCACAAAAGATTGTGTCATGTGAATTTTGACAACATGATGAAAATAAGCAAGAAAAGAAGTGTAAAGAGGCTTACCGACGATGACAAAGCCAAACAACATCATGTGCAAAAATTGTCAAAAAGGTAAAATGAAAAAATCTTGTTTTGAAAGTAAAACCCATACATCTGATGACATTCTAGAATTAGTTCATACTGATTTATGTGGACCAATGAGAACAAAGAGCTATTATGGAGATAGATATTTTATTCTCTTTGTTGATGATTATTCTAGAATGATGATTGTCATGTTTCTAAAAGAAAAATCTAAAGCATTCAAGATGTTTAAATGGTTCAAGGCTATGGTAGAAAAATAGAATGGTAAGGATCTAAAATGTTTAAGATCAGATAGAGGAGGATAATTTATATCAGATGAATTCACTAATTTCTTGTAATGAGCATGGTATAAAAAGACAGGTTTCTACACCAAGAACACCACAACAAAATGGGATTGCTAAAAGAAGGAATAGATCAATAATTGATTGTGCAAGAATACTGATGATAGAGAAGGACATCACCTAGATCTTCTAGAGGGAAGCTATTAGCATTGTTGTCTATACACTTAACAGAGTACAATTGAGAAAGGACTCAAAGAAGACTCCTTATGAGCTATGGTATGGTAAAACACCTAATGTAAGTTACTTCAAAATATTTGGAAGTCATGATAGAAATGGAAAGCTTGATGCTAAAAGTGATGATGGTATTTTTCTATGCTATTCTACCAAAAGCAAAGCTTTTAAATGTCTAATCAAGGCTTCTAACAAAATAGTTGAAAGTGCAAATGTGAAGATTGATGAATTTGCAGAAAAAAATGAACTGGAAAGCACAAAAGAACCAGAAGACTACAACAAGTTTGTATACTATGAAGGACCCACAACTCTACCTTAGCAACAGTGCTTAAATCTAGAACAAAATAATTTTGCAACCGATGGTCAGAATGTTGTTATCGATGGTCAGGATAATGATCAAAATGATGTGCAAGGTAATGAAGATCAATATACAAAGAGATGTACCTATACTTGCAAGATATGTAAGAAAGAACCATCCAGAGGACCAAATCATAGGAGATAAGAAAGCTGGTACAAGAACAAGAAGTAAGTCTTTAAACTCAAATTGCTTAATTTGTGAGTTTGAACCAAAATTTGTCAATTCTGCACTAGATAATGAAGAATGGATAAGTGCTATGAATGATGAGAGTGAATAGATTGAGAAGAACAAGACATGGTCACTTGTGCCAAGACTAGATGACAAGAATGTCATCAGTACAAAATGGATATTCAAGAACAAACTAAATGAGAATGGAGAAGTCACAAGGAACAAAGAAAAACTAGTATGCAAGGGGTATGCACAAGAAGAAGGTATAGACTATGGAGAAACCTTTGAACCCATTGTTAGGCTAGAAGGAGTAAAATTATACTTTCTTATGCTGCATACAAAGGATTAAAAGTATATCAAATGGATGTCAAGTCAGCATTCCTAAATGGAATATTTGAAGAAGAGGTATACATTGAGCAACCAGAAGGGTTTGTAGATCTAAACAAGAGGAACATGGTATGTAGACTTCACAAAGCCTTGTATGGATTGAAACAAGCTCCCAGAGCCTAGTATGAATGACTTCATTCCTTTCTAATAAGTATTGGATTCATGAGGACTAGTGAAAATAG
>MU226855.1:2217266-2269187 GCA_018584345.1 Thuja plicata | reverse complement strand
AACAAAGTGAAGGTATTTTCATTACACAGTCCAAATACATCAAAGAAGTCCTGAAAATATTCAAGATGGAAGATTCCAAACCTGTTGGAACACCGATGGCTACTGGATGCAAATTAACAAAGGAAGATAAGGCAATAGAGGTAAATCATACTTTATATAGATCAATGATAGGAAAACTCATGTATGTTGTACACAGTAGACCAGATATTGCACATGCAGTAGGAATTGTTGCTAGATTTTCTACTAACCCCAGGGAATCACATATAACTACTGTGAAAATAATTCTAAGATATTTTAAGAATACTGAGGAATTTGGCTTATGGTATAGAAGAGAAGGAAAATTTGAACTGAAAGTGTTTACCAATGCTGATTGGGCTAAAAATCTTGATGATTGAAAGAGCACAACTGGAGGAGCATTCTTTATGGGTGACAGACTTGTCACATGGATTAGCAAGAAGCAAGGATGCATCTCTCAGTCTACTGCTGAAGCAGAATATGTTGTTGCTGTTGCAAACTGCTCAAATATTACATGGATCAAATAGTTTCTATAAGGTATGTATATGATCAAAGAACCAGTAATTATCTATTGTGATAACACCAGTGCAATAAATATTTCCAAGAATCCAATCATGCATGCAAAGACTAAACACATTGCCATCAAGTATCATTATTTAAGAGAACAATTTCAAGAAAAAGAGGTCATACTTGAATATGTGCAATCAAAAAAACAATTGGTTGATATCTTCACCAAGCCAATGCCCAAGGATACATTTGAGTACCTGAGAAAAAGACTAGGGGTCAAACCCAAGTCTACCAGTCAGTAAAAGGACTGAAGGCTACATCAGCCATATATTATCATAATATCATTCATGATTGATGCAAGAAGAAAATGAAATACATAGCTACATCTATATACAGAAAGGTATATATCAGAACTGAGCACCAGAACATATTATTATATTGATGATGCATAAGGGAAATTCAAGGAATATATTATGGATAAAAAAAAAATTATTTGACAGAATGTCAAATATTTGTTCGGCATTGTTGTCAAAGGGAGAGAATGTATCCATATTATCATTGGAAACTATTATTTTATCATATTACTCCAAATAGGGAGAGATCATATCCATAGGGAGAGAATTTGTATAGAAGTTACAAATAAAAGATAGTGACATCAAGAAGTAGAAAAGTCAAAAGAGAGAAATTGACACAAACAAAGGACACAACACATTAGAAGAAGATACACAAAAAGATGAAATAATCAAATCTAAGCTAACACAAAGCTTATCAGCGGTCACACATTTTTATCAGTTATCAAAACAAACTGTTTGGTAATTTGATAAATCTAACAATTGTATTTCAAGTTGTATTAGAAATAGTATATTGTGATAATACAGTATGTTTCCATCAATGCCAAAGGGAGAGATTGATGACATATAACTGATTGAATGTTTGATAATGTTAAGTTGAAGATGATACAAGACATTAAATTAGTTAACGGTTTGTATTATCATTGATGTCAACATGATATCATCTGTATGGTCATGTACACAATGCCAAAGACTTCATAAAATCAATGGAACAGAGGTTATGCTTTCAACAATGCATAGAAGTTAAGTATTCACTAAGTAATAGACTACACTAATGGAGTGCACACCATTGGTAAAGATAGAGATAAAATCATAGTGATTCCTGGTGAGTTGAAGACAGTGTTGCCCGATGAAGCAGAATCATAGGATGCCCGATGAGCTAAAAATAATGTCGCCCAATGAGAAAGATCCAATGATGCCCAATGGATGGAGATCCCAAAGATAACTGAAGTTACATCGATGGAACTAGCAATTGTCACCGGTGACAAATTGAAAAATTGACCGACAGAACAAAGAGTTTAGAAAATGACAAAATATCTAGCTGGTAGAGCTTAAGGATAGAACTAACTGATTGATTTATTTGTTTTATTCAACCAGAGTTAAGAAATTGATTTATATAGTTGGCAAGAAGATAACTACAAGATAAATCAGGAGTTAAAGCCATAAATCAAATTGGCTGGATTGTTTTTTACGCCAAGAATCAAGAATCAAAAATCAGAATATCATGTCTATATAAGAGACAAGCATAATTCATTTCCACATGCACTTAGATACATGGAGGAGTGAATTGAAAGAAGATGCTGAAGAGAAACTGGTGAAGGTTAAGCTTTGTACATTCCTTATCAATCAAGCTAAGGGAGAGCTAAAGAATTTTGCAGACACTAACGAATAGTGAAGCACAGTATCATAGAGTAGAAAGTGTGAAGCACAAAGGAATTGAATTGATACATTGATCAGAGAGGTATTGTACATAAATAGATCTGAATATCTAAAATTCAAAGTTGCATTAGAAATAGGTCATTATGTTTCAGTTTAACCATTGAAGCATTAAGTCTCTTAACATAGCAAGACTTAACTGTCTTCTATAATTGAGGTATATCCTAACAAATTACCAAAAATTTTGATTCATGATAGTAGCATCGGTCTTACCTAAAGCCTATTGAGAGTCTAAGAAGGAGGCTGATTCAAGGATGGTAGTAAGATTAGCATAAAGCCTATTGATAGTCTAAAGGCTGATTCAAGGATGGTAGCATAGATGCCAGATACTAAGTGACAACCTATGTAGAAAAATCCTTTAACAAGGTCACACTTAACTGTGTGTTTGTAACCTTTAACAGGGTTGGCTCCTAACAGGGCTCACTTTAGAAGAGTGAATATTTGGGGCACTGGTCCCAGTGGTTTTTCCCTTAACAGGGTTTCCACGTTAAAATTCATATGTTATATGTGTATGGTTTATTACTTTATTGTTTTGCATTTCACATATGCATTTTTAGATTGATTGGTATTCTCTTCATATTTACTGAGTATCGGTAAATAAGTTTTACTGCTTATCAGTAATCAAGGGGAATAAGGACAGACAAGGTAAATTGACAGATAGTTAATTATTTCAAAGTATTTCAAGGCATACATCTTGTAGGGACTTAATAATCGAAGGTATATTTATTGGTGGATTAAAGTAAAAAAGGATAGATATTTTGAGGCCACCGATTCACCCCCCCCTCTCAATTATTACTAATACATTCAACACATAAGGAAAATCCACTCTAAAGATACTGTCAAGTCAGTAATCAATCATAGGTAAAACCTGCCTGAGTCAATGGATCTCAAAAAAGGAGGTGATAATAGGTATCCTCGGTGTTATCAAAATACCTCATCAATTATTATTTTCTCTTGCCCGAGTCAAAGTATGAAAGGCATTGGGAGTCATAGAGTTATTTAAGTATTCAAGCATTTTTAGAGGCCCCACAAGAAAAAACCCTAACAAATTGGTGACTCCGTTGGGGAATCCAAGTGATTAAAGATCATACCAGTTATAGTTTTCAATATTTTATTTTGTTAGTATTCATTCATTCCTAACTATTGTTGGGTGGTGACTCTAAGGAAAATATTTGAGATTAGTACAAATTTAGTAAATATCTTTCAGAATAAATACTAGGTCAAGAATGAAAAATAATCCTGACAAGGTTTTAGATGGTGGAATCCCATCATCCTCAAGGATGGAAATGTCCTGGAGGAAAATGAGAAACCAAGTTAGCATTGATGAAACTCCTGCAAGAGGTAAAGAAAGCAATACTAGGAGAGAGGTGAACAGAAATCAGCCTTCTCATGATGGAAATACTTTAGAATATGAAGAAGCTATGGAGAGAGTATTAGAAACACCTACAGTTGCTTCTAATTCTAGTGAAAGAGAAGAAACAAATACATCTAGTTCAGATTCTGAAGAAGCTCCCTCTGATGAGCTAGCAAATGAGGAAAGACTTATCATAAAACAAATTGCCCTTATTCAACAAATGAAAAGGGAGAGAGAACTAAGAAATACAAAAAATGAGCATAAGGATGTTGATAAGAGTAAAAGAAGATCCTTAAGAAATCAAAATATAAAAGGTACAGAGAGGTTTCAAAAGGACCAAGAAATACCACTTACTTATAAAGCTTCTATTTTGTAGAAGGACAAAGGTAAGAAAAAAATGACTGAATACAGAAATCAAGAACCTAGGTTTCAGAAGCCTTTAATAGAGCAAATTTCCAAGTTGGATATTGATTTGGAGACATTAAGAATTGAAAAGGAGACCATGGAGAAAATGTTACAAAAATGCACAAATGGAATCTATAACAATTGAAATGAAGAAGAAAATAGATTTTTTTCAGTCTTCTAAGTATTCTCATGCTGGGACAGAGAATACAATAGCTTCTAAAGAAAAAGCTACTACTTTTAAAGAGAATGATAGTTTTCAAAGAAAACCATTGCATACTGAAAGGTATAAATAGTTTAACTTCATTGGTATCCCTGGATATCCTAATGCATTCTCTAAAGATGAGGGTGATATAGGAGAAAAGCCCCCAAAGTTCATAGGTAACAATGTTATTTCTTGTGAAACACATTTAAGAAAGTTCATTGATTTTGTTGATGATTTAAATATCACTCATGAGGATGTGTTAATGAAATTATTTGTTTAGTCTCTAGTATAAGATGCTAGAGAATGGTTTAGGAGCCTTTCTAATGGAGGTAATGGATCTGTCACTTCCATGGATGAGTTAATTGAATTATTTAAGGATCAGTATGGAGATAAAACAAATAAAGGTTTTTTTTTTGAATGAATTCAACAACATCAAAAAGAATTACAATGAAGAGGTCATTGAGTTTAATACCAAATTTCAAAGAGCTATGCACAAGTTATTTTAGAAGATAAGGCTGGGTGAAGAGGTATGTTTAGTAACTTATTTAAATGCCTTTGATTCTAAAATGGGATATGCTCTTAGGGATAAAAACCCTATAACTCTTACTGATGCTTATAAGATAGCAGTGAATATTGAGATGAACAGAAGAGTGTCTGGTAAATTAAATAGGAGAGATGACTCAAGGTTTAGTAGGAGCAACCTAAAAGAACCAGAATATAAGGAATATAGGGCTCCTTAGAACAATAGGATTTCTTACAATAATACATATAATCCTCAAAATATAATGCAAAACCATCCTTATGGAACTCAATTTAAGGATGGGAATCCTATTATTCCACCTAGAAAGGAGAAGACTGATAATAGAACTCTAGACCCTCTACATAAGAATAATGTCCATTTCTGCAATGATGATCCCTAGTGTGAAGCTTGTGAAGCCCCACATAACCCTGATTTTTGTATTGTTTCCTTAGATTTAAGAGTAAATGAAGAACAAGGAAATGATGAGGGTGAACAATGTGATCATAGTATGACAAATACTTATTCATGTCATGATATAGATTCGTACAGTGAAATTGAAAATCATGATTCTTGTAGTTCGCAAAGAAGGGTAGAAAGTCATCATCAACAAATTTTATCAGATAGTGAAATAGAGGAAACTGATGACCATATAAGATGTTATGCTCAAAACAATCAAGATTGTCCACTTATTAGAAAAGCTTTAGATGAAGAGAAAGCTAGGATTACTGTAGATTTAGTGAACAAGGCTAGAAGCAACTATCATTTAAGAAATAGAGTAGTGGGTGGTACTGGTAGTCAACCATCAGGTGTCTTTATAAAAGAAAATAAAGTAGACACCAAATATATACATAAAGGGAAGGACCTGGGGAGAATGTAAATAAACATAAGGTCAAAATCATTACAAAATCCTCAGAACCAAATTTTGTACAAGAAGGAGAATTAAAAAAGCAATAAATAGGTACTCATATTCTTAAGATAATAAGCAAAAAGTTAAAAGAACCAACTCTAAATGTACATATTGAGGAAAGTGACATTACTATTGACAAATCAAAGTCTTCAGATGTGAAATATACTCTAGTAGACATGGGTCATTGTTTGTCCCAAATGATAGTAAAGGTGCCATTTCTAGAAATGATGAGTATTAAAGAACACACAAGGAAAAGGTGTTGTCATTATTAAACAGTGTGGCCATAATAAAAGTCCAAAGTCTGGAGAATGTTGGCAAGAAACCAATTAATGAAGGGAAGGAAGTTGTAGTATTAACATTTGAGATTCCTCAAATTTTACTGAATACAACTTCTTCCCCAAAAGTTTTTGACCCATTTTTTCTTTCACTAATAATTAATGGAAGGATGCTAAAAAATTGTATGATTGATTCAGGAGTATCTAATACTGTTATGCCAGTGGAAATCATGAGGTCTATGGGATTACAAGTTGATACCCCTCATGGGATATGTTAAGCAATGGACTCTAGAGAATTCTCTATTATTGGAACCATTGAGGCTATGCCTTATAAATTAGCCATTTATCTTGATGTGGTAATGACTATGAATGTTCTTGTTGTTGATATACCACCACATTATGGCATGTTGTTGTTAGGAAAGTGGAGTGCTTCAATGGGAGCTAGTATACAAAGTGATTTATCATATGCTACTTTTAACATGTCTAGAGATAATGTTAAGGTTTCAAGGGAGGGTAGAACTCCACACATGATAGAAAGATTTGAAGACACTAACATTAATTGTTGTATTGATATGGATATGGAAAATTTCAGGATACAAAAGAGTGAACTTTATTATCAAAATGAAGAGGTTGATCCTCTAAATAAAGAGTTGATTGTACAAAGTGATGGATTGTGGAAAATGTATTTTGACGAGGCTTGCTTGAAAGAAGGATTAGGGGTAGGTGTATTACTAGTATCTCCATCAGGTACAACTTTTAAGTATTCCTTTTTATTAGCCTTCCAATGTACAAATAATACTGTAGAATATGAGGCTTTGTTTTAGGACTTGAAATTGCCATCAAACATGTGATTAAATGTTTAAAGGTTTATGGTGATTCTGAATTGGTGGTAGCTCAAGTTAGATTGAAATATGCAGTAAAAATGATAGGTTAAAAATGTATAAGTATGTTATTTGGGATCAAATTGAAATGTTTGACGCCTTTGATATAAGCTAGATAGAAAGGTCAAAGAATATAATGGCTGATTTTTTAGCAAATGTTGCTCTAGAAACTGATGATTTGACCTTACATGGGGTGTCAATACTGGAAGTCAAGACAAGACTAGTTGTTCTAGATAACATTTACAACTGGCAGGTTTTTCAAGATGGCCAAGATATTCTGAGGTTTATTCAATGTCTAGACCATTATGAGAACCACAGTATAGATTGTAATACTTTGCTAGAAAGCAATGATGGAAAAGACTATATTTTGGGAAATGAGGTTGTCCAGTTAAGTTCTAATCAGATTCCTAGGGGTCTGGTTGAGCTCGAAGCATTATTTAGTAGTCAAGATAATGATTCAACAAAATTAAGCAATTCCAAGGTTGAGGATTTGGAGGAAATAAATTTTGGATCTAAAAATAGTCCTCAATTTGTTTATATTGGAAAAGGTTTAGACTCTCATATAAGGAAAAATTTGATCAAACTGTTAAGAAAATATAAACGTGTCTTTGCTTGGTCATATGAGGATTTGAAACCCTATAGAGAGGATATTTTTCAACATGAAATCCCATTAAAGTTAGATGTGAAACCATTTAGGAAAAAAAAGAGGCCTATTAACCCCTTGTTGGCTCCTAAGATGCAACAAGAATTGATGAAGTTAAAAGATGTTGGGATAATCCAGCCAATCAGACATTCAACTTGGGTATCAAATTTGGTACCAATTAGAAACAAGAATGGTGCTATTAGACTGTGTGTGGACTTCAAAATTTTAAATATTGCTTCATTGAAAGATAATTATTCCTTGCCTAATATGGAAGAAATGTTACACAAGGTGACCGGTTGTGAGTTGTTGTCTAGGATGGATGGTTTCTTAGGTTATAACTAGGTCTTAGTTAAAAAATTAGAACAATACAAAACTGCATTTACCACTCCATGGGGAACCTATGTTTATATCAAAATGTCATTTGGACTGATAAATGTAGGAGCAACTTTTCCAAGGGCCATGGATGTTTCTTTCAACGAATTCATTGATTTATTTATGGTCATTTATCAAGATGATTTAACTGCATATTCTAAGAGAGCTAAGGATCACTGTGAGCACCTAAGTAAAATTTTCAATAAATCTTTAGAATATGGTGTTTCACTGAATCCCAAGAAATGTCATTTTGCAGTACGAGAGGGAAAGTTTCTTGGACACATAGTGTCTAAGGAGGGGGTAAGAATAGACCTTGAAAGAGTGGAAGAAATTCAGAAATTTATTGCCCCAAAGAACCTAAAAGGAGTACAATATTTCTTAGTAAAGATCAATTTTGTCAGATTGTTCATAGCAAAATTTGTAGAGATTGTTAAACCTATTGTAAAGTTGCTAAAGAAAGATGCAAAATTTATTTGGAATGAAGAATCCCAGCAGGAATTTGAGAAAATAAAGAAAGCAGTACAAGAGGCTCAAGTTTTAAAATCTCCAAATTATAGTAAGCCCTTTCCTCTATTTTCATTTACATCTTATCATACAATTGTTGTTGTTTTACTACAAAAAGATGAACAAGGATTTGAACATCCAATATCTTTTTATAGTAAATCTCTACAAGCTGCACAACTTAATTATGAGATGATGGAAAAGAAGGCTTATGCTTTAGTAAAAGCTGAAAAGTCTTTTAGGCCATATTTGGTATGTGCTTAGATACAAGCATATGTTCCTCACTCAGCGGTGAAAGATATTCTTACAGAGTCAGAAGTTACTAGTAAGAGATATAAGTGGATAACCAGAATTCAGGAATTTAACCTTGAGATCCATATTACAAAGTTGGTAAGAGGTCAGGGTATAGAAAAACTCATGATAGAAGAAAACTTGGATTTAGTACAAATAAATCATATAGAGATACATGATTAAAATGTTACAAGCATAGAAAGGCAACCATTTTATACTGATATTGTGTTTTTCCTAAAAAAATGCCAAGTGTCTTGATCATATGATAGAAAATCTAAAATTGCAAACCCAAAGATACACTTTGATTCAAGGAGACATATATTGGAAGGATAAGAATGGTGTATTGTTGTTATGTCTGGATAAATACCAAGCTGAAAAGGTTTTAAGTGAAATGCATGTAGGAGAATGTGGAGGTCACTTTTCTACTAAAACTACTACCCACAAGGTTTTAAAGGCTGGGTACTATTGGCCCAGTTTATTCAAAGATACCTATGAATATGTCATAAAGTGTGAGCCTTGTCAAAGGTTCTCAAATAAGCTAAAAAATTTAGAAGCTTTGTTATTAAACCCAGTAAGTACTGAAGCCCCTTTTACTATGTGGGGAATTGATTTCGTTAGTGAATTTCAAGAGAAGTCTAGTGGAGGACACTATTGGATACTTGTAGCCATAGATTATGTTACCAAATGGATTGAGGCCATTCCTAAAAAAAAGGCAACAAGCAGGGTAGTCACTAAATTTTTAATGGAAAATATTATGACTAGATTTGGTGTACCTTCTAAATTAGTAATGGATAATGCCATGAGTTTCAGATCAGAAGAAATGATAGATTTATGTGAGAAATATGGGATTATAATATCATATTTATCCCCATATCATCCATAGGAAAATGGGCAAGCTGAGTCTAGTAATAAAAGTATATTGAAAATAATGAAAAGAACTCTTGAAAAGAATAAAAGGGCACGACATACTAAATTAAAGCTAGCACTTTGGGATAACAAAATAATAGTTAAGAGAGCAATAGGCAAGTCTCCATTTGATTTGGTATATGGATTATAGTCAAGAATTCCTACCAATAATTTATTACCAATATATCAGTTTATACAAGAAGAACAGTTAGATGTTTCTGACACTATGCAAAATAGAATGATCCAGTTGGTAGAATTAGATGAGACAAGAAGAAATAGCCAAAAAGAAAACATTAAGTTACAATAGAAGATGAAATACCTATTTGATAAAAGGGATACTTAAATAAAATTCCAGCCAGGTGACCTAGTTCTCCAGTGGAATGCAAGAGAAGAAGATAAAGGAAAACACAAAAATTTTGAGTCTTTATGGCTTGGACCATTTGTTGTCTCACAGAGATTTGGAAAAGATTCTTACCTATTGAAGAATATGAATGGAGAATATTTTGAGTTTCTTGTGCATGGGCAATTTCTCAAGCCCTTTTTCAGTTAAGAATCAAAGTTCATGCACAGGTAAGTATGTACCATATTGTTTATAGTTTCCTTTAGTTGTGTGTTTCCCTTCTATTTTGTGTTAGGCATCGTTGCCTTCAATTTTTTGATCTATTCTGCAATGAGAGATTCTGTGGTCTTTACCATAAATAGTGTTTATTCAATCCTCAAATAGATCCATTGTTGGTTCTATTCCCAGTTCTGGTGTTTACCCTAAAATACTTTGATATCTTCATGACTGAGAAGTGCACATTCTGAAAATATGTCCAAAGCTACGAGGTTTTTAAGAAAGTTCCATGTTTTAAAGTCAAAATCTAGAGAAATGGTAAAAAACCCTATCTTAGGTTTCATTATATACAAGAGTGTCAAAAAACCCTAGATATGTTAATCAGGTTTATATTTTTGAGTTACCTTTTGGAAGCCTAAGTCATGAAATAAGTCATGTGATTTTTAAGATTAGTCACCCAGTCTCCTAATGTTAAATGAATATTCCATTTTATAAAGAGACTTAGCGATTCACTTTGGTTGGGATGTCTCTAAAAAGAAAAGAATATACCTTATAAGTCATGAGACTTACTAATAAGCCTTTGTCACGAAGTCTCCCTATGGAGAAAACATGATCTGGCAACATGGAGACAAAAGGATTAAGTCACGGTGTCGTGCAATATATCCTATAGTCACTAGATTGTCATGAGACTTAGTGATTCCTTTAGTCACGGCATCTCCAAATGAGAATATAGTTAATGATGAGTTTAAAAGCTTCAGTCACCATGTCTCCAGATAAAAGGTTAGTTAAGTATAGGTTTTAGAGACTTGGTGACAAACTATAGATTAAAATGAAATATATGGTGGTCAGGTAGTGACTAGTCAAACTTTATAATTCAACATTCTTCTAGAAACTTGGAGACAAACAATTAAAGGTGAGACACGTGTCCAAAATGAATAAAGCAAAAAGTATCAGTTGTGTGGTCTCCAAATAGAAAAGTATTATCTCGTGATTAACAGACTAAATATGTAAAGGTATATATTTTACTATAGTCGCGTAGTCTCCAGATGTTTTAGGGTTTCAAGAATGTATTCAACGACTTGACAGAGCCATCAAATGCAGAATAAGATAAGATCAATTGTAGTCACTAAGTCTGTATAAAATTTGTACACAGTAAAAATGTTCTCATGAAAATGAGATTAAGCTTTAGTCGCGTAGTCTCTAAATTGAATTTAAAAAGAAATGATAAAACAAAGTTTCATAAGCTTTGTCGCTAAGTCTCCAAAGGAAATATTAAAGAGCAGTTTTATTTAGCGATTAAGAGAATAAGGGTTATCGTGGGGTCTCATAAAAGAAAAGAAGCATTCAGAGACTTAGCAATCATATTTTAATAGATGAAAAGGTAACTGTAGTTGCGGGGTCTCCAAACCAACTTAGAGTTAGGCTATTTTTCTAGTGACTTGGATTCTTTTAGTCGTGTGATCGCCAAGAGTAAACCACAGTTAAACCAAGGTAAAGAAAAATCATGCAGTCACCAGATCTCCAAAAGAAATTAGAGTTAAGAGATTTGATCAGTGACAAGGAGATAATGCATA
Organism: Thuja plicata; assembly: GCA_018584345.1. NCBI lineage: Eukaryota > Viridiplantae > Streptophyta > Pinopsida > Cupressales > Cupressaceae > Thuja > Thuja plicata. Next base: position 2,257,491 of record MU226855.1, on the reverse strand, counting down.
GTCGCTAGGTCGCCAAATATGAAGAGTGATATTTATGATGAGAAAAAAGTAAATGGCAATTGTTGACATTACAATATGGAGATTTATCGACCAATAGGAATGAAGAGGATTAATGACTATATGAAAAAGGTAGCTGAGATGTCTAATAAAGAGCCAATCATATCAAAATGTGATTTTGTTCAAATTTTATAAGGGTTTTTTCTGAAAAGTACTCATTTCAATTTGATTTCCCATCACATTCATGAGCTATGGCTAGGAATTCAATTAGTACCACAGCATGTAAACTTGAAGGCGGAATTGATTGATTCCTCAATAATGAGATAAGTACTTTATGAAAATTACCATAAAGGGTTGATCTTAGGTTTATTTTCATTCATCATGCATCAAGAATTTTAGAGTGGAAAATTTGCTAGGTTTTCTGTATTTAAGAAGAAAGAATTATCAATTCAGTAAATTTTTTTATCAATTTGAGGGTGATTATTCAGTTTTCATAATTCTTGAATTATCTTAAGTGCACAGAGAAGGGTAAGGTGTCCTGAGAGAAGATTTGTTCCAATATCAGTGAAAAGGAAGTGGAGAACATAACAAAATGAGTAAAGAAGTTAGAGTGGCATCTACCAACAGGAAAAGTAATGATGTGGATGAAGATGCTAAGGGAAAGAAGAACTTCTCTAATGAGTTTTTGAAGCTATTACCTGGATCTACAAAAAACAAGAGGGAAAATGCCAACATATTGGTAGATGAGCAATATCAGAGATGCCCAGACACCAGGGTCTACAGGTTTTTCTCTTTACAATTAATTTTATAAGAATGTTGATAAGGCCATACCAATATCAAACCCTTGGACTAGTGGTTTGGCTAGATTAATTATTCTTGATGTTTTCATAGATGTAGACTTGTTTCTAGGTCTAGCAAACCACTATGACTCCTTGTCAAGGACAATTAAAAAGATTGATGGTACTGAATTATTAATTTTGAATAGGAATTTTTTTATGCAAGACTTTGGGTTGTATAGTACCATGTCTACTAAGATTAACCTCATAAAGCAAGAGGAAAGATACAGGTTACAGCCTGGGATTACTAGGAATCAATTGTAGAAACATATCCTTAAAGAGGTCAGAAACCATATTGTCCCTTTGCCAGGAATTGCACCTTATTTTTTCAATAATTTATATTTTTATATCAAATACATTGCATATGCTTTGTGTAAGGTGTTGGGAAGGGATGGAGGAGCTGAGAAGATAAATGTTGGGATTTTGATGATGGTTTTGGATTTACAAGATGTGCATTCCAGTACCAACTATGACCACATTCAATATATTATTGACAAGATGCATGAAGGGTTTGTGGCCATACAGAAGAAGGATAAAGATCCCAAATTCTTACACTATTCTATTCTGATGCATCTTTTATTACATTTTAATTATGGCATCATGGATGTAAACAATTTAAACACCTAAAGAATTTTTCATGACCAGCCTAACCCTGTCCAATCTTGGATTAAGATATGGAATTTCACTTCCAAGGATTGTGATTTCTGTGGATTTGAGAACTGGATTGTTTACCCTTTAATGCAGAGCTTGGGTGTCAACAAAATTAGACTTCCAATGAAGGTGTTACAACTACTCAGACCATGTGAGTATTTTGATAAGTGGAAAGGTGACCACAATTGGGGAGACTTCTTTTTAGAGGATAATTTCACTATGATAAGAGTGTATGGATGAACACATCCTCCCCATGTCCTACCATATCATGTACCATTAAGAGTTGTAGCAATGGAATTTATTTAGCAGCTTTTGTTAACTGATAATGAACACTTTGCTCCACATAGGAAGGGACATTAACCCCTACGCAGTTCAAGATCTTTCAATTTATAACTGGAAAAGGTTCTATTGATTTAGTAAGTAAATGTTTGGAAAGTTGTAAGATGGGAGCAGCACTGTATAGTTATATAGATCTAAAGGGATTCATTATAGGAGCTAAGAAACTGTGATATTGCTATCAAGATTCAACTGTGTAGTTTTTGATTCAAACTCATTGACCCATAATTCATGAGTAGTGGTTCACATGAACCCATCTCTCATGAGAATGAATGGAACACTTAGCACTCATTGGATCTAGGTGATGCAATATCACAATTTGACTTGCTGTGGAAAAATATCTCCTACTTATCAGCTAAGAAACTCCTAACTCCTACCATACCAAATACATATGTGCATGGTGATTGTGTGGAGGAGGATGTAACTAGGAATATAATTGATGAAGGAGAAGTGAGAAATAGAAGAGGAAAAATCCAAGAGCTGTTGAATTTAGAAAAATAGATGAAAAGAAAAGGAGTTACATTTGGAGGATTTTACCCTGATTTACCATATTTTGATAAAATCAAAGCTATGCTGGACAACTTTTACACACTTTGTGAATAGTTGGACAGATTCCTAGATGTTAAAAAGGGAGGACAAGAACCTAAATATTTAGAATCTGAGTATGAAGATGAGAGTGAGGAAGAATATGTTAGTCCACCTCATATGGATCAACCACAATAAAATGTTGCTAAAGTAGTTCAGGTACAAGGAGAAGGGGGACATATTATAGACTTGACTGAAGTTTCTTAGCCTGATGATATAGATGAGCCTACTACCAACAGGCAAAAATTTGATCTTGGTCAGACATCCCATAATAAGACTTACATGAGAAAGGAGAGAAAAAAGGATAGAGTAAGTGCTCTTGTTCCTGGTAACAGAGTATATTATCATAATTTGAGAAAGGAAATCAAGAAAGGAAAGAAACTGCAGGAAGAGGTAGAAGAAAACATAGAGTTTCCCCTTAGAACATGTATAGATGAGAGATTGATCCATCAGTAGCATTTCTTGGAAGATGATGATTTCAATAAAATTGATGAATTCAAAGATTTCCTTAGATGGCAAACGTAGAATGAGATAAGAGAGCAATTGAGAATAGCTGGTGAAGAAGTAGTGACAAATGAGGTTCTCTTGGCTCTACAAATATATGATCCAGAAATTGAAGACATAACTCCTGAAGAAGCAAGAAAATTAGTGTTGGAAAGTGGCATGTTGATTGCTGAAGGCTAGGATTTAGCCTCAGCATTTATAATAAATCACATAAGAAAGAAATCATACTTAAAAATGACCACTGAGATCCAAATTGGTGACATGATCAAAGGATTTGGATATAGTTTAAATTCCCAAGCATTTTCCATGTGGAGTCTATGTCCTAAAGACCAGAAGCCTCAATTGTTGAATATTCAAGAGAGCATGGTGGGAAACAAAATGGTATGGATAGTTCAAAACATAGGTGATCTGGAGATTTCTCAAATAATGACACACTGGGCACATTTGAATGAAGATAAGACAAAGCAATTTTCAAAGAAATGTGGTGTCTCGATAGAGGAGGCTAGTGCACTGGCTAAGGATAGAGAACTATGCCACACCAAGATTCATTAGCAAGATAAGGTAATTGCTGAATTGACTAAACAATTTTTGGAAAAGCCAGAAGTGGTATATGTACCCTCAAAGTAGCCCCCACAAATAGAAGAAAAGGTTGAAATAGGGGAAGAAGTAAAAATAGATGATATGGCTAAGAAAGATAATGAGATTGCCATAAATGCATTTTTGAATATACTTCAACATAGGATTGATATCTTAAAAGATAAAAATGATATAATCCTAAATGCTTATAATAAGTTACCTACTTTACATGTTGAGGTGATAGGGTACATCTCCATTTTGACTCCTTTTTTCACAACATGGTCTTCCAGGATACAACTATTTGAGAGGTTGGCTTCTTTACAGCCACATAGGTCAAATCTTCTAGAGATTGTGATAGAGGTAGAGGATGAGATCAATAAAATAAATGTGACTTTACCTTTCTTTAAAGATAAATTAAATCAGATAGAGGCAAAGATGAGCCTATTTGGATCGAGTTTTAATAGATTTGTTCGTCCACTAAAGGGAGAAGATGATCAGATTAAGGCCTTGGAGGCTTGGAAAAATGAATTTGATAGAAGACTACCTAGTAAAGAGGCATTTATCATAGATTCTGATCTTGATATGGAAGGTTTTAATAAGATTTTGGATGAGGCTTTTAAAGCAGAGACTAGCATTAATAAATTCTTAGTTGATGTCAAAGGCATAACTAATGTCCAATGGGAAAGACAGAAAGAACAATTGCAGATTATCCAGAACTTTGATTGGCTTGAAGAGGAGGATGTGACAACATGGGATTTGAAGACAAAACTAAATAAAAATAAGCCTGTTGAAATAGAAGAAGAGGTCCTAGATGAAGAATAGAGAGGAACACTTGGCACCTGATCATTGAGCTTAGGGAGGTTAGTAATCATAAAAGACAACTGTAGGTTAGCCTAAAATGGCTGTCACTTGGTCTCAATACAAATATTCGATACTATCCTGAACACTATCAGACAAAGATGCCAGAATTCATGTGAAGACAAAAGAAGATCAGATTTCATCCCTTATTCTTGTCTTCCCACCGCTTGAAGATTCTTGTTTTTTGTCTTTTCTATGCTTTTAGGGTTATGTTCCTTAAATCATACGAGGCTTGTTGCATTCTTACCTTAAGGATTCCAAGATGGTTTAAAACCTATATATAGATCAAATGTAATAGTTTTGAAGAGAGATGAAATATATTAGCAAGCTAGACTTCTAAATTTTAGTCTATATTTTTTGAGCTTGTAGCCTTGATATGTATTCAAGCAGAAATTTATGAATAAAATACACTACAGCTTTATTCCACATTGTTATTGTCTCTTGTCTTATTGAGTGTACTTTTTTATGTTTAATTTTTAAGGCATGTTAAGCATATTGGCTACAAGGTATTTATCTAATTATTTGCAAGCTTCTTCTGAGGGGAGAATTAAACTTTGTGAGTAGTTTCAGCGAGTACAATAGTAATTAAGGATTTGATATAACATTGTGGGAGTGACAGGGTAATTTTTAAGGCACTTTACCTTAGTTGTATGTAGGTTTTAAGGCATCCTACAATATTTTTATTTGTTTACTTTCTATGGATTTGTATCTTTTGACTCTATAGCCCAAGGATAGGCACTGGTCTAGAACTAGTTTGGTGATCCATCATCATCCAAAATATTTAAAACTATTCAAAATAAATTACCTTCAGAGCATATATTTAAAATCAATTATACTCACAAAGTTTATAGTTGGAGTTTGTTGATTTCTTAAAGAGAAAATAAAATAGGTTATTCCTCCTAATTTCATAAGAATTGTAAAAGGAAAGAGAGATGAAATTTCTTATTATGTTGTTGTCTATCATCATTAAGATAATGATTTGGATTTTTAAGCTCTTACTCAAAACAATCATAATTATTTTCATTGTCATTTATATATCCATATAGGAACAGAGCGTTCAACACAAGCAAAATCCACTCTAAAGATATTGTCAAGTCAGTAATCAATCATAGGTAAAACCTGCCTAAGTCAGTGGATCTCAAAAAAGAAGGAGGTGATAATAGGTATCCCTAGTGTTATCAAAATACCTCATCAATTAGTGTTTTCTCTTGCTTGAGTCAGATTATCAAAGGCATTGGGATTCATAGAGTTATTTAAGTATTCAAGCATTTTTAGAGGCCCTACAAGAAAAAACCCTAACACTTTCTTCTTGGGGGATATCTTCCTCTTCTTCTGAGAAGGTTCTGATTTTGCCTCTTCCTCTTCTTTCTTAGGTTCATAATCCTCTATCTTAACTATATCCTTTTTACTCTCAGTGATAGAAGGAGAGTATGAAGTCTTGCCATAGTTATTCTCAAAATTCTCTAACCTCTTCTTTCCTCTTTTCAAAATCTTAGGAATCTCTATCTCTATAGATATCCTTCTTTTTGCTTCTTCATAGGTACCAAAGTATGGTGCCTTGGGATTGATAGGATCATTCACAAGAGCTTCAATGATGTTATTGGTATCATCTATGTTAACCTCATATGCAAGAGGTTTCACCCATGCAACCCTAGGCTTGACTTCCTAAATGTACACCTTATCATAGTCAACTAGGAAATAAATATCATCCTTAAAATCTTCAACTAATTGCTTAGGAATCTTGTATATACTTTGCATTTTCTATCTAAAATTCTCAAAATATCCATCCATGATGTTATCAAAATTATATCCTAGTTTAGTTATGAATTCATCTATCTCATGGATAATAGTTTTGTCCTTCTTCCATACTACTGTGCCCTTAGAAGGAAAGAATTTATGAACATAAAATAATATGCAGACCAAAAGAGAACTGAACTTACATGGATTTTTCTTGGATGCTTGGATGCTTTCCATATTCTTTCTTAGCTAGATGAGCTACAACTCGGCTAGGTCAAATATCAAATTGTTCTTTACCACCTTGTATGCTAAATCCACAGCTACGTACGGTACACTATTTATTCTACTGGAACTATATATCTTGTGAGCTATCACATGAATCCCTAACTTTAATTGCATATTAGTAACTCCATTTAGTCTCATGTCTCTTCTATCCCACTTGGCAAGAATTACCTCAGCTATCTTATCTCTATTTAGAGTTTTGGTAGCCTTAGATTTGTCGAGCATGGGATACCATGTAATTTAGTGTATCATTGTCTTTGTGATCTTTACAGGTTGTTCCAACCATAGCTTTATTTCATGAACGTGACTAAGAATGAATCTAATCCATTTGATTTAGAAATTATTTGGCATGTGCAGGATGTGTGTTAAACCATTAACCTCAAGATGCTTGTGCGCGGGCTTTAGATTCCCATCTATGCATAATTTATCACATTCTTGATTCATCTCAATTGTTCACAACTCCTAGATGTTACAATGGTAGAGTCTTCAAATGTCATTGACCAATAATACCTTTGGAGGAATTAGGGAATGAGCACCCAATGGATATATTTCCTTTGATACTACTAAATGAAGCTTAAACTCTGGAGGGATACAGACAGCATTTCTCACCAATATCTCAGATCATTCCTTAACTTTTTTGCTGGATGTGAATTCCATATCACTCAAAGAATTTGATCAAACTTCGCTTTCAAAAACAAATTCACTCTGAATCGTTAAGGGCTCTGAATTTCTCTGCAAACTGAAATCTTTGTAAATAGTAACCCTTTCAATTCATCATTTATAAGAGTTTTTACTGTTTCAGTATTTCATTAAATGATTTGTACATAGTAGCTAGCATAGATCAGATAGTTCTTCTAGGCTTACTTGGAAGCTTGGTGAAAAATAACTTCTCAACTCTTATCAAACATGACTCAGCTTGATTAAGCTAGAGTACCTTGGGTGCAACTAAGATCCTGACTCAGTTAGCACCATAATATGTCCTCATGCATCAATATGTGGATTTGAACTTGCTAGCATATCTGGAACTAATGTATGATGGCTTGAATGCATAGTTCCATTCATCTCCTTTCATCTCTATTCTATGATGGTAGATCCACCCAACTCACTATGTTGGGTGTCATTTGATCCTTCATTGTTTTGGTCTAAAATTTCAGAGGATTTCCTTACCCATTGTTGATTCATCCGAGTTCTAATTTCTGAGAAATTTACTTTGCCTTTCTCAAAACCAGTATCCACTTTTTCTCTATTCATACAATTCTTTCTTAGAGGACCGAGCTGATTACATACATAACATCTCTTAGTAGGATTTCTTCTTTGAAGGTGATTCTTTGTACAATTTGCACCAATGTGTCCATACTCTCCATAATGATAACATCTGTACCATGTGTTGTAATCCCAACCAAAAATTGCTTTAGGTAGATGTTTAGCAGGGTTCCATTTCTTAGTTCTGCACTCGAAGGATTCGTGACCTTGTTTTTTATATTTGAAACATTTTCCTTCAAACTTAGATTTCTCAGTGCATTCATTTGTTCTATGTCCATGTTTGTTGCAACTATAGCATTTACAATTAAAATTTTATTTTCCATTGCTCCAACATTTATTTGATGTATGCCCTAAATTACCATAGTGGTTACAAGTAGGTTTCATGTTCTTTTGAGCTCCTTTCTTTGAGGATTCACCTTGTTCAGTATAACCTAGTCTAGTTTGTCCATGATGTCTAATTTCTATTGACTGATCTATACTATGTTGTGAATTCATCATATTTTCATTGGTTTGCCTTTTAGTGTTGAGATCATCCTGTTGTCTTTCATTTTCTGTCCTTAGGTTGATAACTTCTTGATTTGCATTATTGAGTTGATTTGCCAAATCTTCTTGCTGGAGTGACAAATGATGGATTTCTTTTTCTTTTTCTTCTAATCTTGTACTCAAAAATCTATTATCTTCTTGTGCAAAATTTATGTCACCTTCTACTTGATTCTTATGTTCTATGACTTCACATAATATGACTGAATGAATTTCTTGTTGTTTTTTCAACTTTCTGACTTCTTCATGTAGATTGAGATTCTTTGCAAGCAAGTCTTCAATGGTTGCATCAGCTTCTTCATATCTTCTATCTTTGCAAAAATCTTCATTTCTTTCTTCTATGTAATTCATGTCATTCATTTGTACTACTAAATATTTTCTTTGCTTCAAGGAAAGATAGAGCTGCTCTTTGAGTTCCTTGATCTAATCCATGGCCACTTGTAGATCTATTTTTTCATTTTCAATGGATTTCTCCAGTCTATATATTTCCATTGCCTCTGATCTTTGTTCAAGCTTTTAAACTTCTGTACAGTGAACATTTAGCTCTAATACCAATTTTTGTAAATATATTACATGCAATGTGACTTAGAGGGGGGGGGATGAATTAGGAACCAATAAAACTTATTCTTCTTTAACCTCAATTAGATTATCTAATCTGACTGCATGCATAGAAAAAAAATAATCATTCATAACACATGACACAATATTTTATTACCCAGAAACCTTCCAAATAGAAAGTAAAATTGGGGTGGGGATGGTACCCACAAGATTTAGTACTACAGTATAAATTTATCCTGTTAGATCTTACATTGACCACTTCTGATGGGCTACCCTATTAGGAGTAATAAGGACTGTTAAGTCCACCTTGTTAAAGGATTTAATACAGTACAATAAGTATGCAACTCTATTAAGAGATTTATAAAATAACTATTAGGTCCACCTAGTTAGAGGATTTTTTTTATCCACCTGTTATAATGAACCAGTAGATGATATGCTTATGAAACTCTAATTTGGTAAATAAGATCCTTTGATTTATAACTAATCACTTGACTGTGATGGATGAGTCTCTACTGTACTTTTATATGTTTTCAATCTTCTAATCAATATGCCACTTCATACTCACATATACACTTGTTCACATACACATTTTGGATAAATAAAATATCTTACATAGATATCTTATCCAAAAAATGAATTGATAAGTAGGCTTCCATGACATACAATGATATCAAAAAATATATGCAAAGTCCTCTCAATATTGTCACTGGGGTCTAGAAGTCTACCTGAGTGATAAACTAATACTCGGGCAATATTCTGATCACTCGGGTCACACTGATCACTCTGGAAATTTTGGTTACTTTGGCAATGCTAATCACTCAAGAGATTTTGGTCACTCAGGCAATACTGATCACTCGAGCAATACTGATCACTTGGGAGATGTTGATCACTCAGGAAATACTGATCACTCGGGCGATACTAGATGACTAATTTTTTTGACACTAATTGACAACATATCTTTCCATAAGGTATACAACCATCACATTCAAAATGATTTTCCAAACCCTCTATCCATTCAATTACTAGGTCAGGTTCCATCTTTCCACTAAAAAGTAGTATTCCTTCTAAGGATTTTCCTCCCATGGCTTTTAGGGATTTGAGAAAGGGTTCCTTTGGTATCACAGGTTGTGGTCCAAGTACTTCATCCTCCTCTTCAACTCCATTTCCCTTATCTTCTCTTTAGTTCACCTTGACACTAACTTATTCATTCTTCACTTCTACCTCACCCAATTTTATTTCTAGTTGGGATATCCTCTCTCTAAGAAACCAATTATCTAATTCTTAGTCATCACCCTTCTTGGTGAACTCAACATTTTTCACTGTGTTGGACTCTCCAATTAATTCACTATTTGACATGCAACTCACACTAGCCCAAATCTTTTGGCTCTGATAACACTTTGATAGGGAGGCTCTCTCCGAGAACTAATCCTAGTTCTTCACTAAGTGTCTTTCTATAATTATTAGGGCTTCTTGATCATTAGGACTGTACTACTTTAGGAGGTTTCAATTCTTTTCCCTCCTAACCAATTCAAAGTGCTCACACATTCCTCATTAAACTCATAAAGGTAAGTTCAACTGTCACCTTGCTAGTCCTTCAAAAAATACCTCTAAGGAGTCTTGGGCTTGTCAATTATTCAATTTCATCACTAAATAATCCATTTTTTTTTTACCTTGTATCCATTTCATCTTCGCTTTCAAGACTTTCTATTTTTAAGGCCTACTAGCCTATTAGGTCTCAATTAACCATATTTTGAGGTTTTTGGGCTTTCATTCTCCAAACCTATACACAACTCTCTAAAAAAATTGATGATTCATACACCCTTTGGGAGAAAATAAAATTGTCAGTCTTGGCCCTCTAACTATTCATACACTGCCAAACCGTAATTGGGCTATTTCATAGGGAAACAAGCCAGTTTGCAAAGTTTCATTGCAAAATCCACTCAAATAGATTCACCAACATTCCAACTTGAAACCAAGGCTCTGCATGAACCTACCAGGCATTTAAAATTCATTGTATTCATTTATCCAATCAGCTCCTACAAGTTAGACATGACTATTTATCTTGCTTCCTAGTCGGGCTATAGAAGAGCTCGCCCAGGGAAAGAGCTTAAAATTCACAAATGCCACTTCTGGAACTCTAAAAAAAAGAAAACTACTATAAAAAGACTCCATTTTCATTCCCCCAAGGGCCAAGTGTTTTCCACGGTGAGAACTCAAGATGGAGCCATTTTAACTATGTACACCATATCCAATCTAGAGACTCAGAGCTAAGGACAAGAATTATTTACATGAGCTAGCTATGAACAAGAACTCAAAAACCATACAAAATAAGCAATAAAACAATGAAAAGTAACTTATTAGAAGGATATTTTTTTTAATTCAATCCATTAAACTCGAATACAAACAAATTTCAAGAAACACACTTCAATCTTCGAAACTGGCAAGTGTTTCCTATTGTAGTTCGTACCAAATTAATGCCAAACCTTCTACAATATTGAAGGAGACCTTAAATTTTTATTCCTACCATGTTCTAAACTACTATTTTGACACATAAACACCTTAGGGAACATTGGAAATGTTTTCTTCAATGTTGTCATGCAACATTGAAAAGTTGCAAAGTTTCTCAAAGCAATTTTTTACAACTTTTACATATTTTTCAATTACAACACTTTCACCCAATGTATGGGTTCCAAATGACCACTAAACATACCCTATACCAAATTACAATCACATTAAGTCCTATTATGCAGTCTTGGTGCTCTTATTAACATTTTTTCATCTTTGGCTTACATTACATTGCTTGTGTGTTTTGACACATTTTTCATAATAAAAACACTTTAAAAACAAAATTAATAGACCCTTAAAGAATCCTTTTTTATATACATGACCTTTTTAATGTATTACATAACTAAAAATTCTAGGGTTGAGAAAAACTAACCCTTAGGTTCTCTTACACCAAACACCGACACAGAGAACACCATGATTTTACATGGAAACTCAAATTGGGAAAAACCATGGAGAAGATAATTCTCATGAAATATAAACCACCTATTAAGGTGATACTGGTATGGTGATATTTACAAAGGCTCACTTTCAAATTTTCTCACTATAAGTAGGCTCACTGTTAGGATTAAATAATATTGAGGGGGGGGGGGGGGAATCAGTATTNCTCACTTTCAAATTTTCTCACTATAAGTAGGCTCACTGTTAGGATTAAATAATATTGAGGGGGGGGGGGGTGAATCAGTATTATAATAGTTAATTGAATTCTTTAGCCACTTGAACATTAACCACAATTATAGTAAAGGAAAGAGCATAAATAAATAAAACATAACTCATAAAACCATGATTTTTTTATGAGGAAACTCTGGCCAAGGGAAAACCCTAGTGAGGATGATACCCATAAGTATGCACTAAAGTATAATGTCCCTGTAAGGAGACCTAGTCCTGTTAGGAGCTGAATATTACATAGTACATTTCCTTGTTAGAGGAATAACAACCCTATTAAAGGTTCACAACACCCTGTTAGGGGCCAATGATCTTACAACTCTTACAATGTAATCATGTTACAAAAGTTTCTCAGTCTTGAACAAAAACAAGCATCACATATGCTTTGATATTTCCCTTATAGTTATTCCATTCTTTTCTCTACCATTCACATGTCTGCTCTTTACTTTTCTCTTCTACATGTTCCATGAACTCATTCCCATAATCTTTACAAAAAAAAGATCTTACATATATATCTTTTGACTTTACAAAGTCGGCTCTCAGAATGAATATTAAAAATAGTACTTAGTTAGCCTTCAATACATAGTACATTTAATATAGTAAATATCAAATGCATAGTCAGTGCTCTTGCATAATCAAATTATAGACTATCAATAAAAGAAATACAACTTCAATTCCCTGGAACGCAAGTCATACTCCCTTATTCTTCATTGTTGTCCAACTGCTCTGTGTCACTGTTCTCTGCTATCGTTTTGTCTTCAAATTCTTATACATTATAAGAAACTTAAAAAAATCCAAATCAATCTTATATGTATGTCAAACATACTTCAGACTATCTTCCACTAAGCTTGCATGCCTTAATTCATTGATCTCTATCTTCGATATCCAAAACAATACTATACCTTTGTTCCTATACTAAATCAATTTTGGACATATCAAAACTTAACTTCAAAACAATCGATCTTCAACCTAGATGTGTTTCCATAAATGACAACCAAAAAGTGAATCACATTACCCAAATTTATCACTTTCCAAAAATCTCTCCCTTTGGCATTGATGGCAACACTTAACAACCAAAAAAAATTAATCGTTCCAAAAATAGTCTCTCCTCTTCTTCATTCATTTTTTTTCTCTCTTCTCTTCTTTCTTAATTTTTTTTTGTTCCCTCTTCTCTTCTCTCCCTTTGACAACAATGACCAAGGTGCATACAGATAAGTATCACTTCTTTCTCACTAGTTTTAGAATGTCTTGGAAGGAATCTTCCAAAATCTTCACTTCAGTGCTCCATGTCTTAAACACAATTTGACTTATATGAATCAATCCATTCAATGAAAAAGATGTAGTTTCAGAATTCTTCAAGTCTATGGGTAGGCCTTTAGCCAGTGAATCTATAGTCTTTTCTAAATTCGTTAGATGTGCCTCAAGTATTGATAGTTTTGGAGTAATGAAGTTCCTCAGCAAATTAAATATGTTTAGTAATCTCTCCTTCTCATTCTCCAATACACTGATCTTAGTTAATATCTTTGTCAGTTCTGTATCTAACTCTGTAGTGGATTGTGAAGATGTTTCACAACCATCCATTAATTTGTTCAAAGTTTCCCTTTCCTTGGCAATAATATCTTCAACATCTTGAATGTGTTTGATAGGATTCATGTTGTACCCAAATAACTTTCTCCCATGTGAAATGCAGTTCTTTGCATTTACCAAGCAAGTTTTCACAACTCCTAAGTCCCATGAGATGGACTTGCATACCTTTATCAACTTCTTCTCTTCATATGTTTTCTCTTCTTTCTCCTCTGCAGTCTTCAGCAAATTTTCAAAGTGGCCATCAAACTCGTCAGGTGTGACTTTTAAGTTCTCGATATCATCTTTGTTTTGGAATACTAAGGGTACTGGAAGAAATTTATTCATAGTATCAATAGCTCTTGAAATCACCTTTGTTTTCTTATCTCCTTTCTGTACTGATTTGTCCTTTTCTTTGTTCAGTATGGTGAATGCTAGTTTCACCAGTTCATCTTCATCCATATTATCTACATTTACATTACTACTTGCCAACAATAAGCTAGATGGAAAAGTTACCTCTTCCTTCTCATCTTCATTTTTCTCAATCTTATGTCCTTCATCCTCTTTCTATCCATCTTCCTTATTCTCCTCTTTCTTCTCTAGTTCATCAGCAATAGAAGTGTCCATGGTTCCTGCAAAAGGATATTTCTCATCTTGTGAGGGGTATAGTGTTACTGCCACACCAGAAACATAGAAGTCTACAGTAGTGTCTCTTTTACTCTCTTCATCATTAGTATTTGTGTTCTTTTTTTTTTTATCCATACCCAATTGTGTAGGTAAATCTATTTTAGGATGTTGGGGCTTAACAAAAGTAGTTCTCAGTAGTATCTTCTCAAGTGCCTTCTAAGTTTCCTCAGTTACTTCATCATATTTCCTTGCCATTGTCTTTAATAATCTGGCCTTTGTCCTCAACATGGGTTTTAATTCTTTGACTATCATATCTCTCTCTTGTATGGATAACACAGGTATCATGTCATCAATCTCTTTATTTCTAATCTGATCATCTTTATCTTGTTCCAAATTTTTTCTACTTTCCAATTTTGTATATAAATCTTAGGGTATGCTTCCTTCAACTTCCTAAAGTGTCTTTTTGAAACTAAGCATGTGATCTATCACAATGTCTTCAATCTTTAGTTTATCTACTTCTTCATATCTGTCATAATATTTGTCAATGGAAACCAATTTTCCTTGTTCAATTTCTCTTTTCTTCAGAATTTTAATGTCAAGTTTCCATGCCTTATTCTTCTCATTTTTCCTCTCTTCTTCAACTACATTCTTCTCTTTTGTCTGTATGCTTGATCTAGTTACTCTAGGAGTAGCTTCCTTCTCTTGTTCTATCTGCTACTATGGTGGAGGTGTGTTATCAACCATATTTACTTTAGGGGTGGAAGGGGTATTTGAGCTTCCAATAGATACTCCAAGGGATCTATCTACCATATTATTCTTCATATCTTTAAGTTCTTCCTCAGATAGACCAGCCTTTACTCCACATTCATGAATAAGATTAGCAATCTTTCTCTTCCTCTATCCTCTATTCTATTCTTCTCTTACCTTCTGTGACTTTTCTTCATATTTTCCTCATCTCTCTTCTGATGTATCAACTTCTGATGCAAGAATATGTTCCACTTGCATGGTGATTACTTTGAAACTCAGTTCATACCCCATAGGGTAACACAATTTATTTCTAGGATTCACTGCCTCAAAACATACACAGTGTGTTTCAACCATAAAATAAATTATGTCCTTGTACTTCTCAACAATGTCCTCATGAAGTCTGTATCTACTCTTCATTTGTCTTTGTAGAATTTTAATCATTGCAAATAGTTCTCCATCTACCCAAGTAGCGTTCTGTATTTTGTAACTCTGTGAGATTAGTATACCAGTAGGAACTCTAGTTTTCCAACCACTAGGGTGTAGACTAGGAAACTTATGTTCAATGTGGATGAACATGTGTACCAATAATGATCCAAATCAAAAATTCTTCGTTCTATCCTTCTTCATAAGTTTTACATTCTCAAGAAATTGTTTTTCCAATACCTTGCATAGGTTGTATTGTGTGTTTTCTTTTATCATTCTCCATGCCATCATAATAACTCTAGTGGATACTGAGTTAGGTCTGCTGTTGTAGAAAAATTTGTAACCAAGTATCATTGCAATCAACCTTACATCTTGTTGGAAAATATCATTTATGTTCATTTCCCTTCTATCCCACTTTATGTGTGTTACGGTTTCAACTTCCTTCTTGACATGTTTCTCCGCAACAGGTATAATTCCAGTGTTGTCTAAACCAGTAATCTCATGAATTAGGTCACTGCATATCTTCACAAGTTGGCTACCAAGCCATATGAATTGGTCATGAACCATGCTCATAAGTATTTTAAACCATTCATTTTAATTGAAGTCGCACAAGTCCATGATCTTCATTATACTTAATTGACTAACATGTTTCCATTCTTCCTTCATGACTCTGTTCTTAGTCATATCTTCCATTTCAGTGAGTATATCATCCTCTCCTAATGTTTTATACTTACAATGTATATAAGCCCTGATGTCTTCTACATGCAATACACCATGAGGGATCTGTGAAAATGCTCCTTCTGGATCCTCTTCACATGACTTAAAATGATGTTTCTTGAATTTGTATCTAGGATGATCAACAACATCAAAAATCATAGGTGCATCCATAGCTTAGATATTGTAGAATACCTTTCACACGTAGAAATATGAGTTTATGCTTCGATCGATCACGCATGGTAGGTGTAGAAATCTTTGAATACTTCTTCTCTCTAGTCTCCTTAGCTTGCTCCTTGTCAAATGATAAAAAGATAGATCCTAACATGGTGCTTTATACAAGTTAGGTTATAAATTTTCCTTTTCACTTGAAATCGTCTGGTCGGCTGCTAAGTATCATGATCAAAATATACAAGTTGGCTGATGATGCACTTTTAGATATATAATCCTCAATGTTGGCTCAACATATTCCCAATTTCACATGAGCTCACTACATGATTTTTGGGGTTGGATAAATTATGATGTTTTGCATTTAATGCTCCCCTAAGGCCATGATCGGCCGATTAGGTTGATTCTGTGTTGCCACCTTTAGGAAAAGATCCAGTAGCATTTACTGACTCTCCCTGAATTGATGTCTCACTAGTTTATTTAATCTTCCATATCTTACCACTATTGTTGTCTTCTACTTTCTTAAAACAATTTTAAAAATAACTCTTCACATCTGCAATACTCTTTCCATTATCACTTCCATTCTTTTGAGGTTTGATAGGAAGTGGTGTTCTTCTGTTATCTACTCCATCATACCTGCAAAACTCTGCTATATGTCGTAGAATATTGAATTTGTAACTATTAGAATAGTCCCAAAAGGATAATTGAGAGGGGGGGTGAATCAATTATCATTAACTTCAGTTATTTTTACTTCTTTAACTTTAGTGTACAACAAAGGAAATGTATAATCAGATAACATAGTACTCAATACACAATTTGATTACGGGGAAACCAAATGGCAAAACCCTGGTGGGAATTAGCACCCATAATAAACTATACTTGTTTGTAGTAATCCCTGTTAGAAGATATTTCAACCCTGTTAGGAGTTATACAATACAATGAAATAAGTATAGTGACTTGGTTAAGGGTCGGACCCTGTTAGGAATCTTTTATAAATAACCCTGTTAGGGGTGGTGGACTCACTATCCAAAAGCTCATTGCTTGATGGTGAAGGCTACAACCTTCTGAATAATAGATATGCACTATATCTAATGATGAACTATAGAGTCAACCTATTTTCTTGATTAGTTCCAGTGTATTACAATCTTTCACTTCTTCTTAACATAGACCCTTGATGAATGAACCAACTCTGATGATCTACTCTGTACATATTTCTTCACATTTCATATCATTCACACTTGGTGTATCAAAATTAAACTACTATAAGTATCTTCTCCAAACTACAAGGTCATTTTGGCTCTTAGAAACACTTCATCAATATCTTAGTCAGCTTAACTAAGCACGCAAACAATATTAAGTCTGCGCAAGTCAATGCTAAACAGATGTGACGCTTCACTGAGTCGGCCTCACCAAATTAACCATAACTTTGCAATCATCTTGAAACACATTTATCGCCTCTATATTTATATCAACAACTCATAATTAATCATTCATATACACATGCATATCCTAAAGATAGGTGCAACTTATGAAATATGTTATATACATTGGCCCTAAACCATTATACTTCTAGAACTGTAACCGCGAATAGTAGAATTGCATAACTTTACTGAAACATCATATCTAGGTCTGTGTGTATGAACATAACATAATAAACATGTCAACAACATGTATCAATCCACGCAAGTCTTCATGTCATCATTCAGATAAGTTCATACAGAATTACTACTATGTATTATATGTTGTCATTAATGAAAAACATACAATCAATCAACTGCTCTAAATAAAATCTCCAACAATCTCCCCCTTTGACATTGATGGAAAAATGTGATATCAAAAACATCCTCTATTCATGGTGTCCTCTTTCTTTTACAATCTTCTCAATATCCTCATCAAAGATTTCTCTAGACTGTTGCAGTTCTTCTGTCTGTGTTTTTGTTCCATCTATATACTCCCCCAGAGTATATGCTCCCCCTTAGTACATACTCCTCCTTACTATATACTCCCCCTTTGACATCAATGGAAAAGGGTGCCATAGTATTTTTAGGTATAGGTACTACTCTAGAAGTAGAGTAGTCAACCATTCATCAGTCACTTAATGACTGATGTCTTTACTGCTTTTTCTAAACAGACTTAGGAGAGGGAATTACTCCCAACTTCTCCCTAAGATACTCAAAAGTGTCCTTTGATAAGGGCTTTGTGAAAATATCTACCAACTATTCTTTGGTTCTCACATAGTCTAGTTTCACTTCTTTGTCTGCAACCTTCTCTCTTAAGAAATGGTACTTTATCTCTATGTGTTTTGTCTTTGTGTGCATGATAGGGTTATTAGACATGTTGATAGTGCTAGTATTATCACAATGAATAAAAATAGGATAATAAGCTTGAATGCCAAACTCTTTAACCATTTTCTTGATCAAAACCATAGTTGAACAATTCAGTGTTGCTGCAACATATTCATCTTCTGCTATGGATTGAGATATACAGTTTTGCTTCTTGCTTATCCAAGAAACCAACCTATCTCCAAGGAACACTGCTCCTCTTGAAGTGCTCTTTCTGTCATCAATACATCCTTCCCAATCTACATTTGTATATACATGAAGCTTTACATTCTTTGATTTAGGATACCATAAACCATAGTCTATAGTTCCCTTTAGATATCTGAATATCCTTTTGACTACCATTAGGTGACTCTTCTTGGGTTTAGCTGCAAATCTTCCAACAATGCCAACTGCATTAGATATGTCAGGTCTAGATTGAGTTAGATAAATGAGTTTACCAATCATAGATTTTTACAATGTCTTATCAACTGCTATGGAGTCATCATCTTTTGAAAGCTTGCATCCTATTATCATGGGAGTGCAATTGGTTTACAATCATCCATCTGAAAAGTCTTTAGTATTTCCTTCACATACTTATACTGATTTATGAATATACCTTTATCTGTTTGCTTTACATTTAATCCCAAAAATTATTTTATAGGACCAATCATAGTCATTTCAATTTCATTCTGCATTCCTTTTGCAAATGCTTTACTGATCTTGTCATTACCCCCAAAGATAATGTCATCAAAGAATATAGCAACTAACAATCATCCATCAGGTGTTTCTCTTGTGAATAGGTTATAATCTGCTTCTCCTTTCTTGAAACCAATCTTGGTAAGATAACCATCAAGTCTCTCATACCAAGCTCTTGGGGCCTGTTTAAGACCATAGAGTGCCTTCTTTAATTTGCATACCATGTCTGATTCATCTGAAAGACTAAATCCTTCAGGCTATTCTATGTAGACTTCTTCATTCAAATCACCATTCAGAAAAGCTGATTTTACATCCATTTGATACACTTTGAAGTCTTTGACTGTTGCATATGCCAAAAACAATATTATGGATTCTAGTCTGGTCACAAGGGAAAATGTATCAGTGTAGTCTATTCCTTCTCTCTACGCATATCCCTTGCATAACAATCTTTCTTTATATCTTACTACTGTACCATCTTCATTTATTTTGTTTATGAATACCCACTTTGTTCCAATCACATTTTTGTCACTAGGTCTAGGGACCAATTCCCATATATCATTTCTGACCATATGATCTAATTCTTCTTTCATTGCATTCTTCCAATCAGAATCATTACAAGCATCTTCAACACTTAAGGTTTCAATCTGTGAAAGTAAACATACCTCTTCATCCATTGCTTGACCTTTTTCTTTTGATCTGGTCAAAACACTGCTGCTTTGATCTCCAATGATGTCATTTTTAGAGTGGTATCTAGATGTGAATTTTGGAAGCTTAGGTGTGTCTTGCTATTCTATAATCTGTGATTCTTCTCTGCTTGATTCAGGTTCATTGCATGAGACATCAATGCAATCAAACATTTCTTCAATAACAGTATCTTTGTTGCCAGGTCTGGATTCATCCTCAATCATAGGTGCATATTCATAGTATCTTTCTTGAACCTTAAAATTTTCATCAATATTAACATGCGTGCTTTCAATTATTTTGTTTAATCTCAAATTGAAACATCTATATGCTTTTCTTTTAGTAGAATAACCAAGGAAAATACCTTCATCACTTCTAGCATCAAACTTACCAACTCCATCATCTCTCTTGATGTAGCACTTGCTGCCAAAGGTTCTGAAATACTTTACTGTAGGTACATTGCCAAACCAAAGTTCATAGGATGTCTTATCTGTGCCTGGCCTCAATTGGGTTCTGTTGATGGTATATACTGCTATGTTCATTGCATCTCTCCAATAGGTGTGTGCAAGTTTTCCTTCAATCATCATAGTGCACGCTATATCAAGTATGATCCCATTTATCCTTTTTGTAATCCCATTCTGCTGAGGGGTTCTAGGTGCACTCAACTATCTTTTAATATCATGCTCTTCACAATAGTCATAAAACTGATCAGATGTGAACTCTCCTCCTCTATCTGATCTCAGATATTTTAGTTTTAATCTGGATTCATTCTCAACTTTAGCTTTGAATATTTTTAACTTCTCAAAGGCTTTAGACTTCTCCTTTAAGAATGCAACCCACATCATCCTAGAAAAATCATCAACAAACAAAATGAAATAGCTTTCTCCATAGTATGATCTAGTTTGACTAGGACCACACAAGTTTGTATGTACTAGGTCCAATTTGTTCTCAGCTGAGTTCTGCTTGCTTTTGAAAGAACTCCTCACATGCTTTCCCATAACACATTCCCTGCATATTGTGTCTACTGGTCTTGCAATACTTGGTTGGTCTCTAACTGCCTTAACATTGTTGATCTTTACTATATTGTCAAAGTTGATATGACAAAGTCTCTTATGCCATAACCAACTATCATCCACTTTTGCAACAAAGCAACTTACATCAGATTTAAGCTAAAAAACATTACCTTTTGTTTTGGAGCTTGATGCAATCATGTCTCCATCCTTGTTGTTAATAATGCACTTGTTGTCTTTGAACTCTAAATGATAACCTTTTTCAAGTAGCTGTCCAACACTTAGCAAGTTATGATGAAGTCCATCAACATATAGAACATCATCTGTCTTATTCTTTCCATCCAAAGTGATAGAACCTCTTCCTATGATAGGTTTTGGAGTGTTATCTCCAAATCTGACCATCCCACCTATGTACTTGTCTAATTGAACAAATTTGTCTTTGCCACCTATCATGTGATGAGAGCATCCACTGTCAATGATCCAATTAGTTCTGATGTCTGCTTTGGAGATTAGGGCTAGTTCTTGTTCTTCCTTTTCAATCTGCAATGTCCATTTCTTCAAGAAACCTCTCCATGTCTCTAAGGGCAATGAATCCAATTTCATCTTCTCCTGAATCTTCATTGGTTACACCTTCTTCAACATGATAACATTCCTTCTTATATTTGGGTTTGTAATCGGATCTGAACTTCTTGACTCTTGTGGGACATTTAGATGCAAAGTGACCTATCTTATTACATGAAAAGCATTTGAATGGAAGTTTTCCTTCATATTTACCTTTTCCTTTCTTTTCTCTTCTAGCAATCATAGCTATGATTTCTTCAAGTTCTTCATCAACTTCTTGTTCCCCATCATGATTGGATGTGTGTAAGGATTTCTTACCATGGATTGTGGCTTTGAAGGCTATTTCACTTTTAGGTTGTCTTTAGTCTTGATATCTCAAATGCAGAGATTTTGATGATTAGAGTCTCTCTCTTGAAGTTTTGTGAGAATCGCATAGTTTCCTTTAGAATGATGATCTTGTTTTCATAGTCTGATGTCAAAGTAGTTAGCAACTTGTCCATTATATCTTCTTCTAATATTTCACCACCATTGTTTCTGATTCCAGATACTACTTCATTTTTCCTTTGATTGTAAGCTCTAATGTTCTCTTCAGGCAACATCTCAAGGCTGTTGCATTTCTTCTTCCATGCCTTCCTACATGCATTCTTTGCTTGAACATCTCCTTCAAACATGTCTTCTAGATACTTCCATATAGTATATGCTTTGTCAATTTTCTTGATTTCATAAAATTTACTGTCACATAAGGTGCTGATTAGGGCTTCTTTGGCAATTGCATTGTGTGTAAATATGTCCTTTTGTCTGTTGGTAGCATCATCCTTTGCAAGGTCTTTCAGAGATGGAATTGGAACCTCTTGTGTAGCAATCTCAAAGATCTCAAAGCCAATACACTATAGATGTGTTATAATTTTATTTTTCCAATCCAAATAATTTTCTCCATCAAACTTAGGGCTTTCTTTTCTAAAGTAAGACATCTTGATCTACCTTAAGTTGTTAGGCTTTTTCTCCAAGGCACTTGTCTCTAATACCAATTGTTAGAATAGTCCCAAAAGATAACTGAGAGGGGGGGTGAATTAGTTATCAGTAACTTCAGTTCATTTTACTTCTTTAACTTTAGTGTACAAAAAATTAAATACATAATCAGATAACACAGTACTCAATACACAATTTGATTACGGGGAAACCAAATGGCAAAACCCCAGTGGGAATTAGCACCCAAAATAAACTATACTTGGTTGTAGTAATCCCTGTTAGAAGATATTTCAACCATGTTAGGAGTTGTACAATACAATGCAATAAGTATAGTGACCTGGTTAAGGGTAAGACCCTGTTAGGAGTCTTTTATAAATAACCCTGTTAGGGGTGGTGGACTCACTGTCCAAAACATCACTGCTTGATGGTGAAGGCTACAACCTTCTGAATAAAAAATATGCACTATATCTAGTGATGAACTATAGATTAGACCTATTTTCTTGATTAGTTCCAGTATATTACAATCTTTCACTTGTTCTTCACATAGACCCTTGATGAATGAACCAACTCTGATGATCTGCTCTGTACATCTTTCTTCACATTTCGTATCATTCACACTTGGCATATCACAATTGAAATACTATAAGTATCTTCTCCAAACTAGAAGGTCATTTCAGCTCTTAGAAACACTTCATAAATATCTTAGTTAGCTTAACTAAGCACACAAACAATATTAAGTCCACTCAAGTCAATGCTAAACAGACGTGAGGCTTCACTGAGTCAGCCTCACCAAATTAACCATAACTTTGCAATCATCTTGAAACATGTTTGGCACCTTTGGATTTATATCAAAAAATCATAATTAATCATTTATATACACATGCATATCCTGAAGATAGGCGCAACTCATGAAGCATGTTATATAAGTCCGCCCTAAACCGTTATACTTCTAGAACTATAACTGCCAATAATAGAATTGCATAACTTTACTGAAACATCATATATGGGTCTGTGTGTATGAACATAACATAATAAACATGTCAACAACATGTATCTATCCATTCAATTCTTCATGTCATCATTCAGATAAGTTCATAAGGAATTACTACTATGTATTATATGTTGTCATCAATGACAAACATACAATCAATCAACTACTCTGAATCAAATCTCCTACAGTAACATATAGGAGGTCTTCTTTCTTGATTAAATTGTAACTTACAGTACTCCATAATATTCCCAATGTTGTTACATTTGTAGCATGTAGGTTTCATTGTAGGTTCTCTTCCATTGTCTTGTCTATAACTAGATTTTTTGCATTGTATCTTCTTGTGCCCATATCCATTACAGTTAAAACAATAACCAGAAAAATTTCTAAAAGGGGCATTACCTCTGCAATATTTCTTCATGTGTCCAAATCTATTGTAGCCAAAGCATCTACCTCTAAAAGTTCTGATCTATTGTGTGGGTTCTTCAATAGATAGTTTCTCAGCATTAATATTCTCAACAAATTTCTCTTTCTGATTCTTTGAACATTCAACTTCATCGAAGCCAATAGTTTTCTTCTTGTCTAGTTGTTCATCAATCAAATCAATGCTAGTGTGAAGTTTCTCAATATGTTTCTTTGCTTCAGCAAGTTCATCTTTCACAATATGATTGTGTTTCTCCAATTCTAAGTATTTGTTCTTGTAGTTGTCAGCTTCATCTTTCATCTAATTCAATGCATTGTTCAAGGTTTCTTCATCTTTCTTCTTAGCATCCTCCTATACCTATATTTATTTAGCCATATTCTTATTCTCAAGCTTCAGAGTCTTAATCTCTTCTTTTAGTAGCTTCACCTAATCTGAATTGTCCTCATATGAGTCTTCTTTTATCTGAACCACAAGATCTTCTTTCTGACTTCTAGAAAGTTCAAGTTGTTCTTTCAGTTTCTTTATGAATTTCTTAGCTCTTTAGATGTTAAACTTCAATTCACCATTTTCTACTTTAGCATTATGAAGGCCTTCAAATGTAGCTTCAAAGTTCTCCTATAAACTGTTCAAATCTATTCTGATCTCCCTTAAGTTGTTAGGCTTTCTCTCCAAGGGCCAAAAGCTCTGATACCAATTGTTAGGATTGAATAATACTAGGAGGGGGGGTGAATCAGTATTATAATAGTTAATTAAATTCTTTAACCACTTGAACATTAACCACACAATTGCAATAAAGGAAAAACATAAAAAAATAACACATAACTCATAACACCATGATTTGTTTATGAGAAAACCCTGGCCAAGGGAAAACCCTGGTGGGGATGATACCCACAAGCATGCACTAAAGTATAATGTCACTATAAGGAGACATATCCCTATTAGGAGCTAAATATTACATAGTACATTTCCCTGTTAGAGGAATAAAAACCCTGTTAAAGGTTCACAACACCCTGTTAGGGGCCAATGAGCTTACAACTCTTACAATGTAATTCTATTGCAAAAGGTTCCTAGTCATGAACAAAAACAAGCATCACATATGCTTTGATAGTTCCCTTAAAGTTCTACCATTCTTTTCTCTACCATTCACATGTCTTCTCTTTACTTTTCTCTTCTACATGTGCGATGAACTCATTCCCATAATATTTACAAAAAAAAAGATGTTACATATATATCTTTTGACTTTACAAAGTGGGCTTTCAAAATGAATATTACAAATAGTACTTAGTCAGCCTTCAATACACAATACATTTAATATAGTAAATATCAATTGCATAGTTGACACTCTTGCATAATCAAATTATAGAAAATCAATAACAAAAATACAACTTCGATTCTCTGAAACCCAAGTCATACTCCCTTATTCTTCATTGTTGTCCAACTGCTCTGTGTCGATGTTCTTGGTTGCCTCTCTGTCTGTCTTCAAATTCTTATAACTTATCATACACTTAACCAAATCCAAATTGATCTTAGAAGTATGTTAGACATACTTCATACTGTCTTTTACTAAGCTCGCATGCCTTAATTCATTGATCTCTATCTTCGGTATCCAAAACAATACTATACCTTTGTTCCTGTACTTGGTCAATTTTGGACATACCAAAACTTAACTTCAAAATAATCGATCTTCAACCTAGATGTGTTGCCATAAATGACAACCAAAAAGTGAATCACACTACCCAAATTGATCACTTGCCAACACTCACTTCTAGTACAATAAGGCTCACTATTGATACAACAAGGCTCACTATCGATACACTAGGGCTCACTACCAATACACTAAGTCTCATTGTCGATACACTAAGGATCACTACCAATACAAAAAGGCTCACAAACAGAAAATAGGAAAAGAGATTGAATCCAACACTGAGATCAAAACACTTCTACACATGAACATATATCTCCTACCAATAGATTCATAATCCATTTGGATACCACCAAGCATGAGTCTTATCAGATACATATATTAATTCAGATATAGACACTAATCCAAATACATGAACAACAAAACTCCTTGCTCTAATTTATAGAACATGATGAGATTCACCAGGTCATCAAGATGATTTTAAATAGGATGCACCAAGGCATTCTCACAATGGTAGGGAATGAAATGAGGACCACCTCAAATATGACAACATGCCTCTCTCAAGCCAAATTGCCACAACATCACCAAGGAACTTAGTTCCAATGAATATGGTCAACACATTACACTGCAAATAGTTGGGATAAAAAAAATACAAAGGTAAGAATCTAGATAAGATCAATATGATTAATTGCATGTTTCATCCAATGAAGAACACTAATAGAAACCTTTTGATGGCAACCTCAACAAAAACATACAGAGTATTAGTGCACATCAACTGATACACCAAAGTATTCAATTTCACAAAAACTGATATACCAAGAGGATGGAATAAGGATATGTTAACATAAAAAAAAAACCACTAATGATGAAAACCTAGATCACATAGACCTCACATTCTAACACTCTCCCCCTTTGTCATTGATGGCAATATTTCATCAATAAGAAAGCATAGAAACATACTTCAATCTTTCTCCAAATTTCTTCCCCTTTGACAACAACGGTAAGGGGAAGAAAAAGCTCCCTCTTGTTGACATACTCTTATCCCCTACAAGGAAGCCATCAAGGAGTGATCCAAAAAAATGGAATGCAAAGCACTGGACCAATGCATGCACACTAGTGCATCTTGTGAATGCTAGGAATGGGAAAAATGCCCAACTTCCCCGTCACAAAATTGATTTCACAAAGGTTTGGTAAATTTTTCATCTAGTTTTTCCTTTGTGGGAACATACTCAATCTTAACTGCATCTTCTTCAACCTTCTCTCTAATAAAGTGATATCTGATGTCAATGTATAATTTTGTTTTGCAATGCATAACTAGATTCTTTGCATACTTATATTGTTGGTATTATCACACATGATAGGAATTGTTTTTTCAAAACTAACTCCTATATCTTTCAAGTTATGCTTCATCCATAATACTTGAGGAAAACATGAGGGTGTTGCAATATATTTCGATTCAAGACTAGCTAACATTACAAAATCCTACTTCTTTCTCAACCAAGAAACTAATTGGTAGCCAAGAAATAATTTTATTCCACAGGTACTCCTTCTATTTTCCAAACAACCTACCCAATCTACATTTATATATGTCATCAGTAAAAAATATGACTCTCTCATATACCATAATCCTATATGTTATGTTCATTTCAAGTATTTGAAAATCCTCTTTACTATCGTAGCATCTGAATCTTTTAGTTCTTGCTAAAATATAGCTTCCAAACATACTATATATATGCTATCTATTCTGGTAGCAGTTAGGTACAACAATCCTCCAATTATTGATATGTACTTAGTTGCATCCTCTGTTGACAAATCATCCTCCTAAGTCAACTGATAACCGCTAGCAATGGAAGTACATATAGGTTCTGGATTTTCTATTCCAAACATCTTTAGTAACTCCTTCACATACTTGGAATAAGAAATTAAAATATCATTTTCTTTCTAACCTACTTGAAATCTAAGAAATAAATTTAATTCACCAATCATGGATATCTCAAATTCTATCTGCATTTCTTCAGTAAATTTCTTGCATAGATTATCTTTGCCTCTAAAGATGATATCATTAACATACACAACAATAATATAAATTATGTCTAAAAATATCTTGAATTATATATTTTTTTCTTCCCTCCTTTTTGAATCCTCTATTGATTAGATATTTATCCAATTTTCCATACCAACTCCTAAGTTCCTGCTTCAATCCATACTATTCCTTTTTCAACCTGCAAACTACATTAGGATCTTATTTTAATATGAACCATTTTGGTTTCTCAATGTACACTTCTTCCTTCAATTCTCCATTTAGGAACTCCTACTTGAAATCCATCGGATAAACCTTGAACCTTTTGAATGCTGCAAATGCCAAGAACATGCTAATAGCCTACATTTGAGAAATAGGGGAATGCCTTCAATTTATGACTTACCCTTGCATACCACACTCACTTTGTTCCTCACAACCTTTCCATTATCATCTAGCTTATTTTGGTAAACCAATTTTGTACTTATCACATTCTTGTTTGTCGGTCTAGACACCAATTCCTAGGTCTAATTCTTCTCTAACTATATGAGTTCTTCCTTTATTTCATTAATCCAACTCTGATCACTACAAGCTCCTATTACAGATTTAGGTTCAACATTAAAAAAAAAAGCATGATCATTAAAGGATTTACTTCTGGTAACAACTCCTTTGTGCTTTAATCCAAGGATCTGATTATTTGAATGATTCTTCTATACATACCTTGGTTTCTTAGTTGAAGATGTCAGTGCCAATTGAGTATCTTTGTCTTCTTTCTTTTCCTCTTTTCTTTTTTCCTCTATATCAGATTCATACTCAATGCATGTCGCTTAGGGACCTTTTGGAATTATATGTCAACTTTCACATTCATACTTTCTAAAATTTTGTTGAGTCTTTTGTTATAGCACCAATACACTTTTATTTCTATAGAATAACCCATAACTATTCCTTCATCTGCTCTACTATCAAATTTCCCAAGATTGTCTTAAATTTTCCAAGTGTAACACTTTCTGCCAAATATTTTGAATAACTTAACTGACGATGCTCTTCCATGCCATAACTCATACGAAGTCTTCCGATATTTCTTCCAATGTAGAACTCTATTAATAATATACATTAGAGTTTTGGTATACTTGCCTCCTTCAACATAGTTTTTTCTACTTCCTGAATTGTTTAATTAATTCTTTCCATGATACGATTCTATTGGGGTGTTCTTGCTGCTATAAATTGTCTCATAACAACATGTTTTTCACAAAAAATTTCAAAAACATCAAATTTAAACTCTCCTCCTTTGTAAAATCTCAAACATTTAATCTTTCTACCACACAAATTTTTAACTCTATCCTTAAATATATTGAACTTCTCAAAGGAATCATATTTGTCTCTAACAAAATAAACTCATATCATTCTTGAATAGTCATCAATAAAATTATAAATTACCTTCACCTTGAAAACTCCTTGTTATGGTATGACAATAGATATCAGTGTGCACTAAATCTAATACATCAGTAGATGAATAGTATTTTTCCTTGAATGATATATTCTCTACTTCCCTTCTCGACAGTCCTTCCTGATAATATTTTCTAGTTTACGCGGTCTAGGTAGATCTCTCACTGCACAAGATGAGCTTATTCTCACTAGGTTATCAAATTTTATATGACACATCCTCTAATTCCAAATCCAACTTTCATCGGTCTAAGATAGTAAACATCATCTGTCTTATGGTCTATCTAGTTGGTACATATTTCTTCCTATTCTTTTCCCAATTGTAATTATATCTCTTAATATTTTCCTGATTTCATAACCTTCATTTTTGTAAATGACATCATATACACTTTCACACATCTATCCAACACTCAATAAATTATGATACAAACCCTTCACATAATATACATTTTCAATCTTATTCTTTCCATCATAAGTAATAAAGCCTTTTGAAGTTTGAATTTCTAGTTTTGATTGTGTATGTATTTTAGCATCAATGTTTCAGATCACACTCTATGATCCATCATCAAGATGTAAGAGAAAAGAGAAATAGAGCCTTTACCAACAATTTAAGTTTCTTTGTCATCACCAAATCTAACAGGACCACCATCATACTTGCTAAGTAATATAGATTTACTTTTATCTCTAGTCCTATGATGAGAATAACCACTATCAATCAACCATTCATTTTTCTTTCATCTAAAATGCAAAATAGTTTCAACACCATCATCAATTTTAGCAAAGATGTTAGTAATATCAATTTATAATTTCTCATCCTCTTCAACATTAAAAAACCAATATTCTACCTTGGATTTATCATCTGAGATACTAGCATCTTCATTCACATAGTAATCCTTCTTAGTGAACTTCTTAAACTTTTTGTTAATCTCTAAGTTCTATTGATGATTAGTGACCAACACTTAGTCATTCACTTAGGAAGTTTTAGTTGGTTATCACTATGGTCGAGATAAAACTATCCAAGGCTGAGCAAAATTGCCAAGCAATATTCAGGTTGCTGAGTTGTATCATGCCAAGCCGAGTAGGATACTTAGTGTCGAGAGATAGAGATGTTAAGTGCCAAGCAGAACAGTTTTTGTATACATGTCTGGAATGATTCAAACTTCAAGGATAAGTGTTTAGGCCTACTTGTATAGGCTTTTTGGGCCGAATTATGTATGCATTTAATATTTTCCTATAGAGTTAGTTATGCATTCAATATTTTTATCATATGCATGACCTGTTGTAATCATTAATTGTAATACCTTGGAGGTATGGGTATTAGATCTTGATTGTTGATCTAGATCTCGCTATCAAACTTCAATAGATATATAAGATTTCTTCAAAACCCTATTTTGTAAGTGTGTGGAGAGAAGTGGTGACTGCATTTTTAAGTGAAATGCATAGAGGGTTATTTTCTTAAGAAGCAGAGATCAAGTAGAGTGACAGCATAGTGAACAGCAGAGTAAAGATATATCTGATTATGAGATCATAGAAGATACTGGAAAGAGGAGATCTATCATCAGCATATGAGTGCATAAGGAAGGATCATTACTTGAAATATTCTAATCATTGTATCAGGTGAAAATATCTTAACAGAGTGGTTCTAGCAGACCTTTCTAAATCTTCTAATAGAGTGCTTACTTTATTGTAAGTTGAAATCCTTTCACAAGGTAGATTGTAATGATCTTTAGCTCTTAAATGGGTAGACCTTTAACAGAGTAGATTGCATTATGTAATCAACTTTTTTAGCCCTAATAGGCACACTTTAATGTTACAGTAGTGAAGAATTTTGTGGGTGTCATCCCCACCCGAGTTTTACCTATTTGGGTTTCTAGGTTACCAAGTTCTTTTGTTATGAGTTATTTATTTCATGGTGTGGATGCTATTTGATATTACATTAGATTCATATATGTATGAATGTGGATCAGTTTTTTTTAAGTGTTTAAATTTGAAGATCTGATTCACCCCCCCCCCCCTCTCAGTATCTTTCTTTCCCATTATTGTATTTCCAACAATTGGTATCAGAGCTTAGTTCTCTGGAAAGTCATAATTAGCTTGAGAATATAGATCTTGAGATGGAGATCTACAAGATGGGTAAAGTCATTGAGAATTAAAAGATTGATATTCATCTAGCACTACAACAGCTTGAGACAACAAGACAGGAATTAAAGAAGTCCTTGATAGCAAGGAAAGATTTGGCCAAACAAATGAATGGCAGTCATTATCAGGAAGAGGACACCACAAATCTATTTCAGAATGGATATTCTACTAAGAGTGATGCAACAATAGAAGATCTACTAGAAAAGAACAGTGCACTATGTGAAGAAGTTAGAAGCTTGAAAAATGAAAAAGAAGCCCAATCAATAAGAATATGTGAAGTTGTTGAAAAAAAAAAAAAGCCGAAGATGACAAGGTTATGGTAGAAGAAGACAAAAGAATGATGACTATTAAACTTTATGAAAGAACACATGATGTACAAACAATGACAGTCAATCAAGTTGACATGGAAAATCAACTGCTACTTGTAAGTCAAGAGATTAGCATGAAAGACTTGGAGATTGTAAATCTTAGATCTGAGAATAGTCAGTTGAAAGATGAATTGAGATCTGAGAAAGAACTTAACAACATAGTGAATGTTCCTAATGCAGCTTTGAGCTACTTTGAACAACTAGTGGAAGCATCAAGAAGACCCAAAGATTCTTCTAGATTAGATCACACTAAATGACATACAACCACTGAAGAAGGAGAATCATCTAAGATAGGTGAAACAAGGTATGCAAAGCCAAGAAACAACAAACCTATTTTCCACCACTATGGGAAATTAGGTCATACAACAAACATTTTCCAAAGCAAGAATGGTAAGTCCAATCCTAAAACTAACTTTAATGGTTATTCCTTTAACTGTAATAATTTTGGACATCAAGCATGTGAATGTAAGACAAAGGAAATCATTGCACCTTCCAGACCTAGACTCAATGGTAATTGTTATAACTATCAAAAATATGGCCATAGAGCACAAGATTACAGATCTAAAGGTAAACAACAATGGACATCAAAGGCACAAGAGAAATCACCAAGAAAAGGCAATACTTACAAGTGGGACTACAACACATGGAATAGTTTTCATTAATGTGGTGAGTATGGACATGTTCCAGAAAACTCCATAAGGACACATTTTAGAGGAAAGTCTAAAAGTTGGATGAAAGGAAGCCTAGTTTGTCACAATTGTCTAAAAATTGGTCATACAAGGAAAGATTGTAAGACTAGGGTACCTGCTCCTACTGTTGAGTAGATTAGAGCACAAATGAACCAGACATGGGTTAAGAAATCTAAACCATATAGTAGTGAAGATAGTACAACTGAGGTCACCCAATCTAATGGATTAGATGATCACATCATCTCCAACTAAGCAAAAGAGGTATGTAAGGAACTGCATCTAAAATTCTTATCTTACATCAGTTCCTAACATGAAATGTACCAAAATCCATATTTGCATATGCTAAGATGTACTAGGACACATTGTGAAGACAAAAATGCTAAGAAGAGAAAATTTCACTATAGGTGCCGAGTACCAGTTGTGGACACTAAGGCCAAGTTCTTTAGTGTGTGCCAAGTTTGTTGGCTGAGTAAGTTCTGTGATGGCTGAGTTTAGTGAGCCGAGTGGGATGCAAGTTGTGTTAGAAAGCCGAGGACAGTTGGCTTGCACTAACTCAATGGACATTTTATTTATTGCTTACCTACTTTGACCTTTCAAAATCTATAAAGGATGAACAATTTATTCTTCACTTTTACCTTGTGATTTTCACTATTTATGGAGAGATTGAAGTAGTTGTAGAATTGATCTTAATATAATTAACATCAAATATTTCATTAGTGTGTCGTCAAAAATCCTAAGGTGAACAGTGCAAAGTGCTACTTGCCGAGGTACTTTGTTCTTCATTTTTCAAACCCTAATTTCAAGATTATGGCTACAAGCTCTTCCGTACCAATCAAAAGTATGGAGGGAGAACAAGAGAAAATTTAGTTAGTATGGAGTGATGAAGGTGTACCTCTCAACTTTTGAGCCATTCTTGAAAGTGCAATTCAAAGTGATTTGATCAGAGCTCTTGTTGGCAAGTTGACTTCCTGAGGAAGCATGACTTATTTTTTTTTGTCAATCATGGCAACAAAGTCATACTAAGTTTCTATCCAAGATAACTTAGAAGATAAAATGACTAAGTATAGAATACATAACAAGACAAAGAGATACAGAGATCAACACATCAGCACACATGTTAGAGATCACACCAGAGCATGCGTGCTTAGGTATATACTCTATGATGTATATACATGCTATATCCAAATGTGCAAGGTACAGAACATCAGTACAAAAAAGATACAGATAGATTAGTACACTGTAGTCCACGAAATAGTTCAGAATATAGAGCACAGAAGATGACTACTATTTTGATCAGCGTGTATTATTTTGTGATGCTAAGGCTAAGAACCTTTAGTTATAAGTTTTTTATGATGTAATTAATGTTATTGTAAACATGCTTGAGCCGACTTATTCAGAAGCATTGTATATTTTGTTAAGAGGCTGACTAAGTGTTATGTTTTGGGTCGCGCCTATTCATTTGTAAAGATATAAGTATGTAATGTATTGTTATGTTACAGTGTGTAATAAAAGTCAATAATTATGTAAGAATAAGTTACAGAGGGATAGAATAATGAAGTCAGAAGATGATATAGCTCTTTGAAGAAGTAAGAGCATCCATGCATACACGGAACTGATTAGAAAATAGTGTCACTATAGCAGTTCATTTTTGATATAGTGCATATCAACATTCAGAGGGTTGTAGCCTTCATATTATTTGGGTAGTGAGCCACCACCCCTAACAGGGTTATTGTAAAAGACTCCTAATAGGGTTTGACCCTTAACTAGGTCATTGTACTCAATTTGTAAAGACTACTTCTAATAGGGCAAAGGAACCTTAACAGGTTCATTATACCTAGTACAATATTTTGTGGGTACTAATCCCCACCAAAATTTTCCTCTGATCAAGGTTTTCTGTAATCATATATTGTGTTATGTGTTCATGTGTCATGTTTCTTTGGATGCACATTTGATATATGTTTAATTGGCTAAAATATAATTAACAAGAGAAACATTGATTCACCCCCCGCAAGTGTTTCTAACAATTGGTATCAGAGCTCTGGTCCTATGAAAGAAATTTTAACCACTTGAGGAGATCATGGACTCAACTGAAGTAAAACATCTGAAAAAAAATCTTGAAGCAGCTCTTGAAGATCTTGACAGATCTGAGAAAGAAAATGAAGAACTAAGATTGAAAAATGATGGCTCTCAAATACTGATCAAAACACTTAGAAAAGATCTGAAAGATTGTTCTACAAGTGATCTAGGACAAATGGTCAAAAATATTAATGAAGAGAATAAATGTCTAAAAGATAAACTTGAAAATCTGGAGGAACAAATTACAGATAGCCAGAGCACCTTTCAAGACAAGATCAAAGAAAGAAAGCAATTGGAAGATGAACTCTTAAAAGCAAACTTGAAAGTTCTGGAATTGGAAAACATAAAGAAGAAGTTGGAATCAGAATTAACAGAAGCAAAGTATAAAATTGATAAACTTCACACAAGTTCAGATTTGATTCAATCCCAGCTCAATGCACAAAGGAAAAAGGGGAACACTACTGGCCTTGGATTTAGTACATCACAAGATGAAGTTAGATCACCACAAGAGAAAGAGAAAATACTTGAAGCATCTTTAGAAGCTAAGAAAGTTGAAGATATTACAGAGGTCAAAACAAACTCACCTAAAAGGGAAATCAAACAAGTTAATAGAAATTTTTATGCATGCAACAAACATGGTCATTTGGCAAGAGATTGTAAAGAGGTAAGACCTTTTAATGGTTATTGTTACTCCTGTAATAAGTTTGGTCATAGGGCTATACATTGCAAAACTCAGTCACAGAAAAATCAAAGAAGAATGAATCAAAACAATCAAAGAAATGAACTCTCAAGAAATTTGCAGAACACTACATGTCAGATATGCAACTACAATGGACACAAAACAAAGCAATGCAACATGAAGAAGAAAAGCATCAGGCCTCCTATCATCTATCACACATGTGGAAAGGCTAGACATATCTCAAGATTTTGTAGAACCAAAACTCAGAAGCAAGATGAACCTAAAAAGTCTTTATTTGAAGAGAAAGGAGAAGTTAATTTTGTCTCAGCAAAGGAAGATTCAAGCAAAATTTGGGTTGAAGTAAAAAAGGACAAAGATGTTGACAAAGTAGTTGATGGATCCTCAGTGGACACACCCTCTACTTCTACTTGAAGAGACCTACTTGGTCTTAGGGGGAGCTATTCTAGCTCAGAACCCCTGTGCGGTTGGTGTACTCACTTCAAAGTATGCACCTTTGGATTCATGGTTAAAATCTTAGATTATAGCTATGTGCATTCATGCATTATCTAAACTACATTGGGATCAAAGTTTGAAAATCTCTATGTATGGTTGCAAGCATTAAATGTGGTAGATCGTATAAAAAGAAGTCCGTATTCGATCATTCTCACATTTACATTTGAAGAGAAAGAAATTGAAGAGAATTGGAGCACTAAGACATCCAGTCATGAAGGTATAGTAGTTTGAAAGTTGGAACAAATGGTTAATCAGTTCGAAATGAATCCCTAGTCCTTGTGCCATTTCAGAATTTCATAGAAACCCTACTTAAACAATCACCAAGTAAGTATGGCGACCCCAGTTGTGTTTGATATAGCAGAGAGGAAGAGATTCATATTTAAGAAGCATCCATTCAAGTCTATATTGGATGATGTGGAAGGAGATTTCTCTAAAACCCTGATTGGCATTGGTCATGTGGAAGATATCCATGCATACATCTACTACAAGAAGGAATCAATAGGAAATGATTATATAGCTTCTCACATGGCATCAATGCTAAATAAGGACTTCACATTCACAGATGAGTTTGCGCACCTACAAGATAACCCTATTATTGAGTATTCGAATGCGCATGAGTTTGAAGAGCCAGAATGGGTGAAAATCCTATTGAGCATAATTTGCGATGATCTACTTTGGATTGGTGATGTCCCTATCTGTATCACCACAGACCTAATCCATCAGTTGACTAGACTTCCAATGACTAGACCATTATTTCCCACTAGTAAAGATGTTAAGAAGCAGATTGAGAAGTATGTTTTTCAAGAAGTTACAGGCATGGTATGACAGTAGATCCCATCAAGGAGGATTACATCAAACTCATGACAATGATACTTGGTTACAAGTTCCAGCAAGCAAGCAGGTTGAATAGTGTATCTGTAGCAACAGTACTTGCAGCAATCAGAATAGTAAAGGATACAACTCTAGAAATTTAGATTGTGCCCATAGTAACAATAACTTCTGAGACAACTAAAGATACATAAGATACTATAATAGTTGACAATGTCAAGATATCTATGACAACTTCTAATAATGATATGAATAAGGTTGATGAAGCAATGAACATTGATGATACATCTCTACAACAGGATGAAGTTCCTTTGATTGATCCAATAGATTTGGATAAGGAGAAAGACACTCAAGTTGATGAGTCACCAGTCAAAGAGGTACATATCAAAAGTGAATGTGTAGACACAAGTTAGAGTACTATTCTATCACCATCCACCTCATTGTTGTCAAGGTTAACTCCTGACTCAGCTAGTTTTGACACATGGGAAGAAGAAGACCTCATTAAGATCAGTGTCCTTTCCATGGAAAAGGCAAAGGAGAAACATGTGATGAGGAACCCACATTTTATTGAATTAATAAACATTCTGAATGAGTTAGTTCCTGCTGATAAGAAAGTTGCAAAAGTCCAAACTATTGAACATGTGGATAGTGTACTAACAAACTTTAAGTCACACTTCACCAGCTTAATAGAGACTACCACTAAGATTGCAGAAGATGAGTATAAGAAGGAAAGATTGAATGAAGTAGTGAAGAACTTTACCTTGGATCTGAAATCTTTGAAGATTGGACAGTCCATACTGAAAGAGTTGGTAGAAAAAGGGAAGAAATTCATAGCAAACTGCATGGATAGAGTGAAGCTCACCTCCGAGCACACCAAAAAGATAGCTAAAGCAAAGGAAATGGTGGACAACATAAGAAAGTCTGTTGAGAATTCCATGAAGGACATGAACATATGCAATAACATATACCAAGGACAACTAGACAAAATTGAGAAGGCAAAAATTGAAATAAGCAAGATAAGAGTAAGACAAACTCAGTTGAGAAATGCACTTGCACCTTCATTAGAAGTTCTTAATGAGAACATCAAATAGATAGATGACACAATGAAGACTTGTGATCAAGGTCCTTGCTTGGATTTAGTGAAAATGGAGAAGCTAACATATGCTTTATGCGCGCACCTCCAAACAGTGGATGCAATGAAAGCATTATGGTAGAAAGAGATTCAGTCTCTCCAAGTTGTGTACCCTGATGTATATATGGAGTAAGTATAAAGACTTACAATTTTTTTGCACACCTTTGTCATTCATGTCAAAGAGGGAGTAGTATAGAATGTGTATATGTAGTATTATATATGTATTTATCATTAACCTATGATATACAGTCATCTTTAAATGAAGTCATTTTGAGTAACTTAGCCACATTCCTTTGTTGCCATAAATGACAAAGGGGGAGATTGTTGGAAAGTTGACTTCCTGAGGAAGCATGACTTATTTTGTGTTTTCAATCATGGCAACAAAGTCATACTAAGTTTCTATCCAAGATAACTTAGAAGATAAAATGACTAAGTACAAAATATAGAACAAGAAAGAGAGATACAGAGATCAACACATTAGTGCATGTGTTAGAGATCACACTATAGAATGAATTATTAGGTATATACTCTATGATGTATATACATGCTATATCCAAACACACAAGGTACAAAACATTACTATAGAAAAGATACAGACAAATTAGTACACTGCAGTCCAAGAAATAGTTCAGAATACAGAGCACAAAAGCCGACTACTATTTTGATCAGCGTGTATTATTTTGTGATGCTAAGGCTAAGCACCTTTAGTTATAAGTTTTTTATGATGTAATTAATGTTATTGTAAACATGCTTGAGTTGAATTGTTTGGAAGCGTTGTAT
Source organism: Thuja plicata (assembly GCA_018584345.1). Classification (NCBI taxonomy): domain Eukaryota; kingdom Viridiplantae; phylum Streptophyta; class Pinopsida; order Cupressales; family Cupressaceae; genus Thuja; species Thuja plicata. Next base: position 2,219,342 of record MU226855.1, on the reverse strand, counting down.
ATTTTGTTTAGAGGCCGACTAAGTGTTATGTTTTGGGTTGCGCCTATTCATTTGTAAAGATATAAGTATGTAATGTATTGTTATGTTACAGTGTGCAAGAAAAGTCAATAATTATGTAAGAAGAAGTTATAGAGGGATATAATAATTTGAAGTAAGAAGATGATATAGCTCTTTGAAGAAGTAAGAGCATCCACGCATACACGGAAGTGATCAGACAACAGTGTCACTACAACAGTGCATTTTTGATATAGTGCATATCAACATTCATAGGGTTATAGCCTTCATATTATTTGGGCAGTGAGCCTAGGCAGTGAGCCACCACCCCTAATAGTGTTATTGTAAAAGACTCCTAACAGGGTCCAACCCTTAACCAAGTCATTGTACTCAATTTGTAAAGAATGCTTCTAACAGGGCAAAGGAACTTTAACAGGTTCATTATACCTAGTACAATATTTTGTGGGTACTAATCCCCACTAGAGTTTTCCTCTGATCAAGGTTCTCCATAATCATATCTTGTGTTATGTGTTCATGTGTTATGTTTCTTTGGATGCACATTTGATATATGTTTAATTGGCTGAAATATAATTAACAAGAGAAACATTGATTCACCCCCCCTCTCAGTGTTTCTAACAGCTCTCTCATCCATTCCACCAAATTTACTCATGATCCACAATGTAAGATCATGTTATATGGTTAAAATTGGTGAAGTAGGTGATAGTGAATTGAGAAAATCCTACAACAAACTGTGTTGATGGAATCCTAAAGGGAGAATTCAAACATTTAGCCAACAAAGGGTTAACTTGTGCCCTAGATTTCCCACAAGGTTTCAAAGATGAATGGATTAAGGTTATTCTTAACCGAGTTCATAATATGTGTATGTGGTTGGATAATGGACCAGTCAAGATAACTAAAAACATAATTCATCGAGTGACTGGACATCCTGTTGTGAATGGAAAATGGACAATGAGAGATAACAGCAAAGAGGAAATTACAATGAATACTGGAGCCGTATGGAACAATAAAGGTATGACTATCTCTATAATTAAAGACCTAGAACTTGATTTTGGAGTAAGAGTAATCGCACATAAGTTCTATCAGTCGAGTCGATTGGATAGTGTTCCTTGTATAGCCGTTGACCACGCATGGAAGATTGTTAAGAAGAATCATACATATGATCTTTCCAAGCTACAACTAAATCAACCAGCCAAGAACCTAGCATCAATTAGAAAAGATAAGAGTTCATCATGTAAGTTTGGTTCCTTACTAGTTGTGTGCTAAAATGGTGACACACTTCTATGAATCATTCCATCCAAGGTTGCTCAAGAATGAGGCCTCAAATATCGATCCATAGCTCTCTAGTCATGGAGTGCAAAGGTGTGAAATGGAGGCCCTCAAATTGACCTAGTTAGTGTCTATGAAAGTACACCATGAAACAAGAGATTCAAATGCATGAAAATGAGATCTACTCTGTATGATTGCAATGCATAAAAGGAAATTGATCTAAATGGTAACAATGCAAGATTATTCTATGAAAAGAAAAAAAAATGCAAGTTTAATCTATGAAAATAAACATGAATCTAATCTATATGAGTAGGCATGGATGCAAGAAGAAGAAGACAAGAAGAGAGAAGTTGCAATATCCAAGCTTGAGTGCTCAAATTCTCCTCCAAAATTGCTCTCCAAACCAGCAGCATAACAATACTATGAAAACCTAATATGAAAATGAGGAGAGATTTCCTTATAAAGAAAAGTGAAAGATTGAGATTAAGAGGCAAAAAAGAAATAATCAATGGTTGAGATTAAGAGGCAAAAACCCACCACTTAGGAAGATGTGACGAAAAAGGGATTTTTATTTAATTTTCAATTAATTTATTGCCTTTTTCATCAAATAAAGTACTTTAAGTGGGGATTTTTATTTATTTAATTAAAAAAGGGGTTTTCTTTATAAGTAAATAAATTAGAAGAATTTTATTTAATTAAATAGGGGGAATTGAATTTAATTAAATAAGAGGAATTTTATTTAATTAAAAGGGAGAAATTTACTTTAATTAAATAAGATAAATTTTATTCAATTAA
>MU226855.1:2144986-2171640 GCA_018584345.1 Thuja plicata | reverse complement strand
TTTGCATTTCTAGGCTGGTACTCTCTGGGTTTAGATGTCCCTGCATTAAATAATAATAAAAGGAATATAATACATGAATTAAAAAAATTATGTAACATTTTTTTTTTTTTTTTAAATTAGCATTGGTCGAAATTTCGACCAACTCTAGAATCAATTTCCACCAATGATTGGTTGAAATTTTGACCAACGCTAGAACCAATTTTCACCAACGATTGGTCAAAATTTCAACCAATACACTAAAAAAATGACGAGAATGCCATACTTTCGACCAATACAATGGTCAAAATTTTGACCATTGGTTTGGTGGAAAGTATGGCATTCCCCTCAATTTTTTTAGTGCATTGGTCGAAATTTTGACCAATCGTTGGTGGAAGTATTGGTCAAAATTTTGACCAATGCACTAAAAAAATGACAACAATTTTAAGCCTGGGCTATAGTCAAAATTTTGACCTTTTTGTGGTCAAAATTTTGACAAATTATAAATACGTCAAAAATTTGACAAAAAAAGACCGACAAAAGTTTTGGTCGTAAATTTGACCAATTATTGTCGAAATTTCGACCAAGTTTCATCAAAATTTGAGGTCAAATTTACTAGTGTATATGGAAATAAAAATGGATGATTAGAGATCCAAACCTAAATGTCTTGCTCCTGTCATATTTCATGATTTGGATGTTGTCGATCAATTGACCGTGCAAGATCTCACACGAATTGTATTGAGTGTTATCCTTCACCATTCTAATAGCTACTAGGACTGTTGCTGCAGAGACACTGCTCAGTCTACTTTCTTGCTAAAACTTATACCCGAGTATCATTGTCAGAAGTTTTATGTCATCTTCTTTGATAGGGTCAACTATCATTCCGCACTTGTCACTTCTGGATAGACAAACTTGTTCAATCTAATTTTTGACATCCTTGCTAGTGGGAAAGAGTGGTCCAGTCTTGGGAAGTCTGGTTAATTCATGAATTAGGTCTATGGTGATATGCATAGGGACCTCTCCAATCTAGTAAAGATCATCATGTATTCTACTCAAAAAAATCTTTACCCATTCAGGATCATCAAACTCATGCGCATTAGAATACTCAAAGATAGGGTTATCAATCAAGTGCATGAACTCATCTTTGAATGTGTAGTCAGGTTTCATAGATGCCATATGAGTAGCTATTTTGACATCTCCTACTAATTTCTTCTTACAGTAAATATACGTGTGGATATCTTGCACATGAACAACACCTAGCGGGGTTTTGGAGAAAGCCCCTTCCAGATCATCCAGTATGGATTTGAATGGATGCTTCTTGAATACAAATCTCTTTCTCTCTGCTATATCAAACACAACTAGAGTCACCATACTTACTTGGAATTTTCTTAAGTAGGGTTTCACAAAATTTTGAAATGGCGTGACTACAAGGGTTCCATTTCAAACTTCTTATCCGTTCGCTCAACTACCAAATCTATTATGCCTTCATGCCTTGATGTCTATTGCTCCAATGCTCTCCAAATTTTGTGCTCTTCGAATGAAAATGTGAAAAGATTGAATTCTTTCATTCCTTTATACAATCTATCACATTTAATGTTTGCAACCGTATGCAAATTACACAGAGATTTTGAAACTTTGATCCTGATGCATTTTAGACAGTGTGTGAATACATATATCAATATTGTGTGCTAATAACCATGATTTTATAGGTGCATACTCAGAGGTGAGTATACCAACCGTGCAGGGGTCCTGAGCTAGAATAGCTCCCCCTAAGACCAAGAAGGTCTATTCAAGCAGAAGTAGAGGGTGTATCAACTGTGGATGCATCAACTACTTTGTCAACATCATTGTCCTTCTTTACTTCAACCCAAATTTTGCTTGAATCTTCATTTTCTTGAACAAACTTTACTTCTCCTTTCCCTTCAAATAGTGATTTCTTAGGTTCATCGTGCTCTTGAGTTTTGGATCTACAAAACTTTGAGATGTGTCCTGGCTTTCCACATGTGTGAAAAATGATAGGAGGTCTGATGCTCTTGTTCATCATGTTGCATTGCTTTACTGTGTGTCCATTGTAGTTGCATATCTGACATGTAGTGTTCTGTAGATTCCTTTGAGGTTGATTTCTCTGATTGTTTTGATTCAATCTTCTTTGATTCTGCTATGACTGAGTTCTGCAATGTATAGCCCTGTGACCAAATTTATTACAAGAGAAATAATAACCATTGAAGGGTCTTACCTTTTTGTAATCTCTTGCCAAATGACCATGTTTGTTGCATGCATAACAAGTTCTGTTAACTTTCTTTATTTCCCTTTTTGGTAGATCAGATTTAATCTCTTCAACATTTTCAACTTTCCTTTCTTCTGAAGGTGCTTCATGAGGTCTTTCTCTTTCTTGCAATGAATTGACTTCAGTTTGTGTTATATTGAATCCAAGACCAGTAGTGTCATCTTTCTACTTTTGTGCATTAAGTTGAGATTGAAGTGAATCAGAACTTGTGTGGAGTTTATCAATCTTATCATTTGCTTGTGTTAATTTAGATTCCAACTTCCTTTTTATGTTTTCCAATTCCAGAACTTTCGTGTTTGCTTTCAAGAGTTCATCATCTAGTTGTTTTCTTTCTTTAATCTTTTCTTCTATAGCAATTTGGCTGTCTATAAGTTGTTCATCCAGATTTTCAACTTTATCTTTTAGAGACATATTCTCTTCATTGAGCTTTTTGATCATTTTCCCTAAATCACTTGTAGAACAATCTTTCAAATCTATTTTTAATTTTTTGATAAGCATTTGTGAGCTATCAACTTTCAGTCTGAGTTCTTCATTTTCTTTTTCAGATCTATCAAGATCTTCAAGAGCTGCTTCAAGATTCTTTTTCAAATGTTTTACTTCTGCTGAGTCCATGATCTCCTCAAGTGGTTAAACTTATTTTCTAAGGAACACAACTCTGATACCAAATGTTAGAAACACTGACAGGGGGGTGAATCACTATTTGTCTATTAATTACTTTTTAGCAACTTAAACATAAATTAAACATACATAGAATGAAGCTTAACATAACAACTCATAAAACATGATATGATTATGGGGAAACCTTGATCAGAGAAAAACCCGGGTGGGAATTAGTACCCATAAATATTGTACTAAGTATAATGAACTTGTGAGAGTTCCTTTTCCCTGTTAGAAGCAGTCTTTACAATATGAGTACAATGACCTGGTTAAAGGTCGGACCCTATTAGGAGTCTTTTACAAAACCCTATTAAAGGTAAATGGCTCACTGCCCAATAAGATGAAGGCTACAACTTTCTGAAAGATGATATGCACTATATCAAAATGAACTGTTGTGGTGACACTATTGTCTGATCAGTTCCGTGTATGTGTGAATTCTCTTACTCTCTCAAAGAGCTATATCATATACTGACTTCATAGTACTATTGTGCATGTGTATTTGGGAACCTATTAAGAACAACACAAACACTCAATAAGTCATTGAATTAGTCCAAAAGGGTTAGAAAAGCATGTGAAACTCATTAAAACTGACTTATTACCTTCTAACTAGAAAAAGTGTGATTAGTTGCATATCAGCCCTCAAAATATGCTTCAAATCAGTGACATATACTATCTAGCATGAAGGATTTAATTCAAAAACCAAACTAAAAAGATGATAAAACATGTATTCTAGCTCTAAAAGATGAAATGAAAACAATGCAAAAGCATGGAATAATGAGTGCAATATGATTCTAAGAGTAATCCAACAGCATAAAAATGTAATTTTTGATCTAATGTGAAGGCTTATTTGCTCTCAAAATAGGCTTCTATTTATAGAAGAATGGGAGAGAGAGAGAGGGGGGGGGACAAGGTGAATTTATGAGTTAGAAGACCCATAAATGAAAAAGTAAGAAGAATTAATGCCCAAGGAATTAATAAGGCATGGGAGAGACATAGGCTTAAGGTCTTCTCATTAATAAGGTATTAATGAAAGCCCTTAAGAAGCATGGGAGGATGGCTTCAGAAGGTGGACCTTAAGAAAGTCCAGCTTGAGAAAGTGGACTTTCTCAAGTGGGTGGAGTTGCTAAGCATTCCCTAATAGAATGTGACAACATTAGGAGGTGGGTTAGGACTAGAATTAGGATTAGGATTAGATTAGTATGGGTGAATGGGTTGAGAAGGGTTAGAACCCAAGGTAGAAGTGGTTGAGATAGGTTAGGTTGGGGTTTAGGGGAATATTAATAAATGAAATAAACTTATTTAATTCATTTAGAAATATAGGAATTAATTATTTAAACAATGAAATTGCTTTTTAATAATTAGGGGACTATAGCCATTTTAATAGGCAAAGGGAAAGGGTTACTTGCAAGTGGGTAATTGATTTAGGAATTTATTTAATTCTTTTATAATTAAATGCTATAGCCATGTTTGATTTTGATATGATTTAATTGGTTTGAAATTGATTAAAATCATATGGATATAATAGTTAATATAATTTAGTGACAAAAATCACCTAGGACATTAAATTGATTCGAAGAATTATGCTAAGCAGTAACAGGGTCATTTGGACATAATCAAGGGTATGATCACACTTAGGGTAAATAGGGTTTCTAGTTGGAACAGACTAAATTCAGGTGGTTACATTTGCCCCTCTTTGAATTTATGTGCAAACAGCGCATTGATTCAAAGAAAGTTTTTGATTTTGACTTCATAAAGATTGAGAATTTTGTTCTTGGTTGTCAAACAAAATGTTGATGAGATCAGTCTCGCATTTGATCGAACAAAACTAATAGAATTGATTTTGAACTTGGTTTTCATTCAAATATCAATAAAAATATTTTAAAAATACCTATTCTGAACTTGATTGTTGTCCAAAAATTGATAATACTGATTTTGAACTTGGTTGTCATCCAAAAGTCAGTATGAAGCTGCCAAGAGCTTTAAAAATCTTCTAAAATGAGGAAACATAAGATATCCAGCTCATGAGAACCAAAGCTTTCTATCTAATAGATCTGAATTTAGTCAAGGAAACTATTATGCCCCTAGGTTGTTTGATAACGAAGTCATTTTGATGCTATTTTGAGCAAAATTAAATTGATGATAGTGTGATCATGCCCCCTCAGGAACAAAATCAAAGGAAAAGAAATAAATCGCTCAGTTGAAAAGAACATAACACTTGCAAGAAATGGTAGGGCCAAAAAGAGTGGAGTAGAAGAAGGTGTGTTTAAAATAAACACATGATTTCCAAGTTAATTACGCAAAAATATGAGTGATAAAGCTGATAAAATGATGTTTAGATCAAGACGTATGATGAAATGTGCAGTATTGACCAATGTTGGGAACAAATGAAGCAAATTTGCAATTTTTGAAACTGTCACAAAAATGATGCTGTGCTACTAAAAATAGCATGGGCACATTTTATTTGGTTCTTGATTCAGTAAAAAGAGAATGCAAATGATCTTGTAGTTGTTCGGGAGGAGTTTTGGAACCCCTTAATATCTCAAAAGGCCCATATAATCCTCCAAAAGGACCATTTCACTATTCATTTTCACTTTTAGTTATAGCAAATCAGAGAGCTCTGCAGAGAAAATGGTGGTCCCCATGAGGAAACATTGATTCTAGATGAGCCACAGACACCAGTGACTAGCTGACTACCCACCACCGGTAAGTGCTTGATAAACTACCTTGTGAATTTTGCATTTTTGAATTTTATGCATTTTTGTCAATTTTAGAGACCTTTGAAGTTAGGATCTCATCCAGGATTCTGGATTGCATCCAGTCAAACTTGACTTGCATCTGGGTTTTCCTGGATCATATCTAGTTTTTCCCAAATTCTGCGTTGCATCTGGGTGTTCTTGGATCACATCTTGTTCCTTAGGTTTAGTCTTGTTTTATGAAGAAACCCATCAGGGGGTCGCATCTTGTATTTCCAGGATCGCACCCTGCGTTTAGGATTGCATCCTATTTTTCTGGGATCACATCCTATATATGTAATTGCATCCTGTATATGTAATCGCATCCTATCTTTCTAGAATCATATCTGGTAAAGGACTTAGATTTTTAATTTTCCTTGATCTATTTGTGTCCTGTGAACTTGGAATGACTTAGCGAAGTAGGATTTTGCCCTTTGTTGTAGATAGTTTCAAATACTTGATTGTTTTGTCCAAATCAGGCCCAGTTTGAGGTAGTCGCATTCCATGACACATATCCAGCATGAGTGCTTACATTGTCTAGCAGACTGTCAAATGATGAGAATACCACTGTGATCCAATTTGGATTGCGATCAGTGATAGGTTTACCTGAGATCAGGGTGAGCCGAGGGTTGTTGACTGCTCTTGCTAAGAGATGGCATTCAGGGCACAACACCTTCCACCTACCTACTGGTGAGATTACTATGACACCTGAGGATGTTTGGAGGATTCTGCGTGTACTAATGGTGGGACATGAGGTGTTCTTCGAGTCCAAAGTTGGCATAGCGATTGGGACTGCTCGAAGATTCTTCCAGGATGATACTATAGATTGTAGATACCTATCATGGGATTATATGGTTGATCACTATGATCAATTAGTTGTGTACCTATCTAGATTGGTAGGAAGCATCCTCATGCCAAATAGGGGTCAGCATGGTTTCTTGGTGGGCTAGGTTAGTATGGTGGAGCAGATGATCATCCACCGCTGATATTTTTCTTGGGGGAGCTGCATTCTAGCTCACATATATAGAGAGCTTCATGAGATTGTGTACCACCATACCTGTAGCATGACTATTGGTATATTGATCCTTCAGATTTGGGCCTGGGAGCACATCCCTATCACATGGCCGATAGTAGATAGGCAGAGGGCACCTGAGAAGCCCTATGTGTATATGTATGCAGGCCTCCTTCAATAGCCCCATCTGGGCAAGGTTGAGTATTGGCGTCGATTATTCAATGATATGATAGAGGTCATGTGGTGACCATACTTAGACTATGAGGTATGGACATCTGATGCACAACATGTACCATTTTTGTGCCAGAGCAGATATTTGATTGGCCATACTAGATATATTATAGAGCACTTCTTGATCACTAGAGTTCTGAGGCAGTATGGCTAATGATAGGGCCGCACAGAGGATGTGGTAGTTTATGCTCATATCAGGGATGAGGAATCCAATTGGGTTGCACAACTAATTTATGAGATGACATCCTAGGAGATCCATGATATGGTTGCTGTATACTGGGGCCTGTGTCTAGATGTTGAGGATGCTGGAGTTTCAGATGGGTATGCTATAGAGATGCTCTAGTACCCCTTTCCATGATTTACAGTACCCAAGGAGATAATTCCTCGTATAGAGGAGCCTCTGGATTATGATCCTGATGACCCACCCATCAAGGGGAGAGGCGGCAGAGACAGAGCACCGGGGAGACATGGGGGCCGTGATGGTGGTAGAGATGGTGGCAGGCATCCCCCTCTAGATGACAGGCATGATGGTGATGATAGGGGTGGTGGTGGAGACGCAGTTGATACAGGTGGTCTGAGTGGTAGTGGGTAGGGCAGGTGGCATAGGTTTAGATTTGTGGCCCCACAAAGAGATACTGGCCCACTACTAACTCTAGAGCAGCATAGAAAACGGTGACAGAGAGCTCAGGAGTAGGATCCTGGTAGAGATGGGGACCCATTATCTCAATGTGAGGAGGAGAGGGAGCAGCTCCAAGCCTAGATCATAGCCTTGGAGGCTAGGGTTACTACTGCTGATACTATTTTAGCAGATAGGGATAGATAGCTTGAGTGGCTGAGAGCCAAGAGAGATACATAGGTAGAGCTACTCAGAGCAGAGAGAGATGCCCAGGCCCAGATAGCAGTCCATCAATGATAGAGGGTGACATACTATTATGCCTTGTATCATGCAGTAGTGCTAGAGGGTCAGAGAGCACCTTCCTTTTCTCAGGTAGCTCAGCAGTCTTAGGGGGCCATGCCACCTCCAGCAGCTCCATTCATGCCATCTCCTCCTCCTCCTCCTCCTAACCAAGGAGAGGGGGTGGGCTAGAGTTGATATTGTTGTATCATTTTATTCATTTTGAGATCATACATGTATATCTAGATCCTGCTGAGATCCCCTCTTTTGTACATTACATTCATTCATACATATATCTGATTCTCTTTTTGGCGTACTGATACTCATTATGCTCACTGATACATTGTATACTTTCTGATACACTATATGCTTTTTGATACACTTTATGCTTTGATACTCTTTATGCTTTGATACTCTGTATGCTTACTAAGACACTGATGTTCTTTAGATTTGATGATACATTGACATTTGTTTATGCTTACTGATATATTGATACTCTTTTGATACACTTTATGCTTTGATTTGTACCATGTTAATGAGGGAACATATCTGATGCAGTTGCTTGATTCTGACATGTTTCATGTGGTAAATGTATCTTTTGCACATGTGATAATATCTTGATCTCGTGATGAGTTAGTTCATAGATGATAACATCATTTCATAATGTGGATATGATGAGTATATTACTGATATTAATATGTTATAAATGATATCTATGTGAAAATGAAAAATGTATTTTTCTTTTGTTTTTCTAGTTATGCAAAATAGATGTATGGATGCACTTAGGATGTAGAAGTAAAAATGTAATATATGGATGCTTTATGTTTGTATTTTCCAGCTTCTTCTTTTCAAATGAATGCAAAATGTATGCTATGGATGCGTAACGATATTTGATATCAATAAGATAGATGATGTATTTAACTTGATGTGTCAGAAGAAGATAGAAACCATGTTTGAGTTTAAATTTCCTTATGCTTCTATTACTATTAAAAATGCATCAGGCAATCTTTAAATGTAGCTATATGAAGACTCTTAGGACTTGTCACTGATTTAGAAAATTTTGCAACATTTTTATCATCATTGGGTAGTTTTGGAATGAATACCATCAGATAGTACAATTATCACTAATACCCACTGATATTATGATAATACAATTACTATATTTTATTGACATGTTAGAAATAGACTTAGGTACCAAGGAATAGAAGCCAGGATAACAAAATAGTCACCTTCCTTTTAATATACCAGATTCTGAGTAAGACAAGATATTGGACCTGCAATGACCTTGAAAATTCATATCCCTGGGTACATTATGATTCGTATACCTTAGTGAGAATCTGGATGAGAAAATAGACAAGGAAATGTGTCAAACTCACCGTAGTTTACACATAACAAAGATTGAGATATATGCGGCTATCTACCCATAGTAGTAGCTCTTACCATAAACATTTAAGTTAGGTGAAAATTTATAAGATCATTTGGAACAATCACCATACACAAGAAATCAAGAAAACATTATGCCCCCAATCCTTGTGACTCTTTGTCTTTGCGTAGACGTCATTGAGTAACTAAGAAGACATAACAAATCATCAATTGTGAATCAATCCAATAAAATTTATAATTACTTAGATGCCCCTAGTTGAAAGCATCATCAGGACATTAAGGAATCATAATCAAACCATTATCAAACTGTGTGTTTAAGTAGTACTTGTTCATTCATCTGTCAAACACAATAAAGATTCATGAAACAGAAAATTAGAATATAAGCAATATGGTGTTCCATTCCTGTGTATTGATAGGAACATCTGTTCATGTTTTTGTATAGTGACATTGTTTTGCATGTATCGAGAAACATTGTGTCTATGAGGCAAACCATCTTAGAGCAACCTAGCAACTATAACTGACTATGCTAACAAAGATGCCCCCAGTGCAGAATGACTTATTCCTAAGACATAAAGATAGACAAATCCCAAGCGAGGATAAGATAGTCATGTAGGAAAATGAAGTCAGCGTATGAGCACAGGAAAAATTATGAAGGCGTAGTATCAGTAGTGCATTGATAGATGGAGCGCAAAACACAAGTGACGCATTATTGCCAGGTTTTCATCACTTGGAAAGATCTTTTCTTTCTTTTTGCTACCAAGATGCCTGTTTTACCAGGTGCTCATCAAGGCACTTTTCTCTTTTTCCATTTTTTTGCTATTTTTGTTTTTTTGAATGTTTTTGTAGTATCAAGGTGCCTGTTTACCAAGTTTTCACCAAGGATACCCATTTTGTAGGACCTTTTCCACTGTTTTTATATTTCTTCATGATCAATTTTCTGAATGTTTTTGGTATTTTGCAAGAACTATTTGCTTTACAAGCTCTGTTAGCCGAACATTAAGCATAGAATTTCTTCAAATGTAGAGTGTTGATAGGATCTGGAAGAATGTCTCCCTTAGGTGTAGCTAACTGATAAGCTCTAGTCCCAAAAGTGGTAGTGATAACATAAGGTCCCATCCAGTTAGGTTCAAACTTCCCTTTCTATTTCTTGTTGGGCTAGTTCTTAGGATTCTCCTTGAGGACAAGGTCTCCCACTTCAAATTTGCATGGCTTGACATTCTTGTTGTAACCTTTGGACATTCTTGCTTGGTACACTTTGAGGTGATCGAACGCTTGTTTTTTGTGCTCATCTAGTAGGTCCAAAGAATTTATTTGATCAATGTGGTACTACTCATCACTAACCAGTCCATGTAAAGATATCTACAAAGATGGGATTTAAACCTCAATAGGTAGTACTTCCTCTGTGCCATAGACTAGCACGAATGGCGTGGCTCCAGTTGGTGTTTTGATGCTTGTTCTATAGGCCCATAGTGTTAGATTTAGTTGTAAGTGCCAGTCTCTACCAGACTTGCTCACAGTTGTATGTAGGATTTTGAGAATATTCTTATTAAATTCCTTAGCCTATCCATTACCTTGAGGGTAATAGATAGAGGAGAATTGTTGAGTGATATGGAACTATTCACAGAGATCATCAATGTCTTGGTTTTTAAATTGGCCCCTATTGTCTGTCACAATTGAAGAGGGTATCCCATATCTACAAATAATGTAGTTCTGAATGAACATAGCCACATGTTTGCCAGTGGCTTTGATTAGCGGCATAGCCTCGACCCACTTTGTGAAATACTCAGTGGCCATAATGATAAACTTGTGTCCATTTTAAGAGTTTGGATATATCTGTCCAACCAAGTCAAAGGCCCATTGCTGAAATGGCCAATGTGTTATGAAAGGTATCAGTTCTCTGGCAGGAGCATGGATGAGTTTTCCATGTGTTTGACATTTAAGACATGCTTTTGAAAATTGAATAGCATCCTTTTCCATGGTAGGCCAATAATAGCCTACTCTAAGCAGGTTCTTTGCTAATGAAAATCCATTCAAGCGTGATCCACATACACCTTCATGGACGTCTTTTAAAGCTAGATCTAACTCTTCTAGTTCTAAACACCAAAGAAGTTTACCATCAAGACTACATTGATATAGGTTGTTAGTTATGAGGACGTAACATGATGCTATCCTAATCAGGGGTCTTTTCTCATTTCTAGATAGATTGGTGGGAATGGTTTGGTCTGAAAGATAAGCAATAATATTGGCATATCAGGATTGTTCTAGGGTAGTTAAGGCACATATTACCTAGTATTCATGAGTATCAAAAGCAAGATAGGATATTTCTTCCACCAAGAAGTCATAGTAGAATTGATGTTCCTTTAGTTGTAACATGGACGCCAAGGTAGCCATAGCATCTGTAGCTTTGTTCTCTAATCTTGGTATTTGCTGGAAGGTGATGAAGATAAAATGCTTCTTCAGATCATCAACTAGCTATTTGTAGGGCATCAATTTTTCATCTTTTGTTTGATACTCCCCATTGACTTGATTGATAATTAGTTGAGATTCACCATACACATGTAACTCTATGACCTTCCATTCCATAGCTAGCTTGAGGCCATTGACCAGTGCCTCATACTTTGAGATATTGTTGGTGCGTGGAAACATCAATTTGTAAGATTTGGGAATCTTATATCCTTGTGGAGTTATGAAGAGAACCCCTGCTCTAGATCCTTGTTGAGTAAATGAACCATCAAAGTACATCTTCTATGGATGTTCTATGAGATGCATGATTGTCTCATCAGGGAATTCAATTAGTAGAGGTTCATCATCTTGAAGTGGTGAATCAGCCAATTGATTTGCAAGTACTTGTCCCTTGATAGACTCTCGTTCAACATACTCAATGTCAAACTCACTTAGAATTAGGACCCATTTTCCCAAACATCCTATTAATGTTCTTCTACTCAAAAGATACTTTAGAGGGTCTATCTTAACAATGAGCTTGACTGTATGGGAGAGCATGTAGTGCCTCAAATTCTATGATGCAAAGACAAATGCTAAGCATGTTTTCTCAATAATGCTATAATTGATCTCATAAGTGACTAGTGTTCTACTAATGTAGTAGATTGCTCTTTCTTTCTTGGTTTCATCTTCTTGTGCCAGTAATACCTCTAGGGATATATAGGAGTAAGGGTTTTCCATGAATAGGTGCCATAAGAATAGGTGGAGCAGCTAGGTACCCCTTCAATTCTCTAAAGTTTTTCTCAAAATGTTCATCCCAGTTGAATGGAACCCCTTTATGTAGTAGCTTAGTAAAGGGTTGTGCCTTATCTGCAAGTTGGGACATGAATCTCCTAATAGACTGGAGTCTCCCTTGTAGCATCCTCATTTGACTGATATTACATGGAGGAGTCATCTCTAGAATAGCTTTTACTTTTGCAGGATCTACCTTGATTCCTTTTGCTGATACTATGAATCCTAGGAGTTTGCCTAATTGAACCCCAAAGGCACATTTCTTTGGGTTGAGCCTAAGTTAGAACTATTCCATTCAATCCAAAATCTTTCTTAAGTTAGCAATATGAGTACCTCTTTCTTTGGATTTTGCCAATGTGTCATCGACATAGTCCTCCATGTTTTTGTGCATCATGTCATGGAATATTGTTGTCATAGCTCTTTGATATGTTGCACAAGAATTCTTCAGCCCAAATGGCATGATGTTCCAGAAAAATTTACCCCATGTGCATGTGAATGTGGTTTTCCCTTGATCTTTAGGGTAAATATTGATTTGATTATAGCTAGAGAATCCATCCATTAATGAATACATCTGAAAGCCAGCTGTAAGATCTATGATCATGTCAATGTTTGGTAGAGGGAAGTCATCTTTTGGACATGCTTTGTTGAGGTCTCTGAAGTTTGTGCATATCCTGATAGATTTATCCATTTTAGAAATAGGGACCACATTGGATATCCAAGCCGCATAGGTGATGACTCGAATGAATCTAGCTTTTAGCAACTTTTCTAGTTCTGCTTTCACCAGTAGTGCAACATGAGGATGCATCTTTCTAAGTTTTTGTTTCACGGGTTTGATCCCAGGAGCTATAGATAAGTGGTGCATGATGAGATTATGATCTAGCCCTGACATATCAGTATAAGACCATGCAAAGTTGATCTTCTTCTCTTTTAAGAACTCTGTGAACTGCACCTTTTCTTTGTCTGATAAAGATTGAGCCAGATGAACTATTTGAGGATTCTCATCCGTGCCCAAGTTTACTGGTTGTGTTGGTTCAATCAACACTGAAGATCTTTCCTGAAAGTGTTCAGGGAGGATTTCAAGAGTCTCATCCTTTGGCACCTTTAAGAGGTTTTTACCATTGGATACATCTTTTTTCTTTAATATTTTGGGATCTGATACTACCACAGAGTGGTTTTCACCATTAGTCCACTTTTTATTTTTATTTTTCAGTTTGTGACTAAGAAACTTGATATCCTCCTATGACATGTTCTCGCTCCTCGCATTGGTGGAAGAAGGGTAAGGTTCACAAACATTAAGATAACAAGCTAGGGAATGGTCATTGGAAAATTTGAGCATAGGCGTAGGATCTATTTCAGTCCAATTGATTAGGTCTAGAAGTACCAATTTTAGGGAGTCAGATTCTGAGAAGGACAACATCATGTTAGTATCAAAACTGTTAATTGGCATGACACACTTTGTTAAGTTAATATCTTCAATGTTTAGATCAATAAGAGCAAGATCATTGTTAAAAGGGTCATTGTCAGTCATATATGGATTAAACTCTAGTGACTCATCAGTAGATAACTCATCATCATCCCTTTGTAAAAGAAGGCTTCTTTCTTGTAGCCTATGGAATTCTTGTAGAGTTATGTATTCACCAGTATCTCCATCAATGATCGGGGGAAGGAACTCTTCCTCTGCTTTAGGGGGATCAGTATCATTAAAAGGAGTGTTAGGTTGTCTACTAGGAGCTGAGGAAGCTGAAAACATGTGAATTGTGTCTATCCCAATTTCTTCAGAGGCCATAGATAACCGATCATACTCATAGTCATGAGAGTCTATGACATCATCATTAGATCTGTTCAAATATTTAGTAATGTTTATTTGATGTACTTAGTTAGCTGCTTGTAGATCAAAGTGAGGTAGATCTAGGACATGTGAAATTGTGACTAATTGCCCTTAGTTAGGATGTAAATTCTATGGCCGGGGCTCCTCTTGAGTGATCATTGCTATGGTGTCTCCTACCTCTTGAATGGGAGGTTGTGCTAGCAATGGAGTGTGAAAATTTGGGGGTACCTCAAAGTTAGGTACATAGGGTTCTCCTTGATATTCAGAATTCTCTGTGCCAATATGTATCAATCTCTCATAAGGCCATGGTTCCAATACTATCTCATCTATTTTATCACTCCCAATGTCAGAAGGTGGACTCTCTTTTGAAGTAGGCTTGTTGGATTGACATTTTGAAACCCAATCCTATTTTATCTCTATTGAGGCGGAAATCCATGGGTATGGGTTCAATGATCCCTCGTCCTGTGTCATTTAGAGGTCCCTTTCCTTTGTAACCCATTTGTTTGAGGAAATCATATCCCTTTCCATACTGTTCGGGGGATATCTTTACATGTTTGAGCTTAGATTCCATTGGTTCACCTTTGTAAAGCTAGTCTAAGACTGCCTTTCCTTCTATGTTATCTGAAGAAGATGTGGATACCTTTATCATACCAATTGCTTTGTGTACTTCTAGCTCTTTGGATGCTAGAGGTGTGAATGTTGATGATGGTTTTCCATAGGATCTCGGTGATACTGGAAGTTCTATCATTGAGGGATTCAGGTCCAACTTGTGCTCTCCCATACTTGTTTCTTGAAGTTTCAATGTTTTGCTAAAACTTTTCATAACCATGTCCTTGGTCATTTCAGGAGCAACTACATCCATGGCCTCTTTTTTGTGTGGGATCATGCTACCCTCTTAAATATTGTTGCAAGTGTAGTTGGCATTGGCAGGAATTGTCACTTCCACCCCATTATGTGGGAACTTGATGCATTGGTGATAAGTGGATGGTACAGCTTGCATTTTGTGAATCCATGGTCTACCTAGTGGAATATTGTAGGCCAGGGGTAAATCCAGAACTTGGCACATGACATCCCTCTCAATTGGCCCAACTCTGATGGGTAGACAAATAATACCTAACCTCATCATAGGCTTTGATGGTTATCTTGTTTCTAGAGTCAATTATTTTCTCTAAGAGGCCTAACTGCCTGACCAAATCCAGTGTATAGATATTCAATCCGGAACCTCCATCTATCAATACACATCTAACACAGGATTAATGAATAAGAACTTTGTTATGGAGGGGTTGATTATGTGGATGGGTCAATGTCTTGTCATCTTCTTCAGAGAAGGAGAGATAGTGTGGCGCTGAGATATGATTGACCATCGCTTGAAACTTGTCTATATCTATATCCTTGGGAATGTTAGCAGTGTGTAGAGCTTGTTCAAGGATTTCTCTATGCACAGTGGATATCTTGAGCAACTCGAAGATGGAAATTTTGGCAGTGGTTCATTGCAATTGGTCTACCAAGTCATATTTTTCTCTGGGAATAGTGACCACAGGTTTAGCTACTGGTTTAGGAATAGTCACAATAGGGACCTTGGGTGTTGACACTGGTGTCAGTTTTGGAGGTCCTTTGATTGTAACTTGTGCTTGGCTCCTTGTTATAGCATTTGAGGAGGATGAAGCACCTTTGATTATGATCACGTTGATGGATTCAATTTTAATATCAAGCATATTGATCACATTGTCATGTTTGGAATAGGTGTAGTTCACCTCATTACCCTTCCCTTTGGATGTTTCTCCTTGATTGTAATTGGGAAAAGGTTTGTTGAATGTTGTATGGTCCTCATTGGTAGTGTGTCCATCAACCTTGATCTTACCTCCTTCGATGAGGTCTTGGATAACATGCTTAAGCTTGAGACAATTATTTGTCTTGTGTCCCTTATTTTTGCGGAAGATACAGTAAGAGTTATCGTCCCACCATCTGGGTTTGACCATTGGTTCCCATGGTTTGGAATCAGGAATCGTAAGAAATTTTTTATCCACCAATGTTTTCAAAACCATCTCAAGAGGTTCCCCCAAAGGAGTGAATGTTCTTTGGGTTTTTGAAGTCCATGTTCATTCCTTGTTGTCATTGTTCATTTTGGGAATGGGAGGTGTTACTTTAGCCTCTTTTCTTGCTTGCATGCCATTGGTTAAATTGAATGCTTTGGGCTTAGAATTAATGTGAGAGGCATCAACTACTCTATCATTAACAACATTTTTGTTTTGTTTCCACCATTTAGGCTTGGATTTGGAGCTACTACCTTTGTTCTCATTTTGAAGGGTGATCTTCCCCTTTTTGACCATGACTTTCTCAATACGGAGGACACTTTTAATCATCCTATTGAAGCTAGGAGAGTCTTGCATTTGTAGAGCATAGCTCAATTCTAGCATGAGATTATTAATGAAGATTTCCATCTTCTCTATTTCAGGAATGACTCTTGAATATCGTGCAAAGATCTTCCTCCATCTTTGTAGGAAGTGGGCGAATGATTCTCTAGTTTTCTGTTTGGTATTGCATAGGTCCATCATAGTTACATCATGCTGGATGTTATAGAAATAATGTTGTATGAACCGTTGCATCAATTTCTCAAATATTTTGACCTTAGGGTTCAATTTGGAAAACTATTCCATGACATTACCTCCTAGACTTCCTGGAAATAGTCGCATGAGGTAAGTGGGTTCATGCATGTACTCAATGTTTAGAGCAAAAAATTCTCTTACATGGTCATGTGGATCAGTTTCTCCCATATATTTGTCATGTTTTTGCCTTGCCACATTAGGAGGAAACAGGACCATAGTGATACTCTTGTCAAAAGGAAATGGACAAATGGCATCCAAAGAGTATTTTGTTTTAAGTTTATCCTTCTCTTGTTTGAGGTTGGTGAGTTCCATTTGCATTTGATTAAGCTATTTGGTAAGGATAGATATGGGGTTTGGTACTTCCTTCTCTTTGAGATTTTCCACATTATAATCTTTGGGTAACTTGACACCTGTGGATGCTAGATGGAGGAAGTACTTTTCTTTATCATCACTGATTATTCATTCCAATAGTTTGTGGATACTTTTACTTTGTTTGAGTTTCTTGTACTCATCTTCAGGGATCTCTTCTTCACTATCTGACCCAAATGGATTATGTTCAAACTTGGGTCTTTCTTCCTCTTTCGTGTGTTTGGATATTGTGTGTTTGCCATCATTGTAACCCTCAAAGGCCTTACTCCATTCATTAGTGTTGCTATCCATTGGAGGTGAATCTAGATCAAAAAAGGAACTACAAGAAGTTTCTCCTTGAAAGTGTGGTGTTTTAGGAGGCACTTCTGATCCTTCAGTTGTGTACTTATTGTGTCTTGTGTTAAACATAAAGTTTATTTCTCAACTTCGTCAACATTTCCCAATAGTGCAAGCAAGATTTTTAGATCATTCAAGTGGGCATGTCTAGGTAGAAGTAACTATTTGTTTGTTGGTGGATGTAAATGATTCCAATGTCAAAGGGTTAGAATTCCCTGATAGTGAGCTAGGAATCAAGTTGTTTGATAGAAAATGGGTAGACCACACGTATTGAACTGATCGTGAAAGACTGGCTGAGCATGCAAGGTGGATGTTTCAAATGTGTTTGAAAATAATAGCAGGGAGACTAGAAGAGACAACAGGGACTAGCTAAAGAGCAAAAAGGGTACCTAAAACAACTAAGACTTCCTAAAAAAAATTTCTAGAAATGCCCACTGTCCTGAATGCAAGCTCCTAGATACGAGCCTCTAATGGCACCAGATGTGATCCTAAAACCTGGATGTGATCCTAAAACCTAGATGCGACTATATGCTTGACTAAATATGATTCAATGCACCATATACGATCTTAAACCCTGAATACGACTTAGGAAAAATAGGATGCGATCTTATGATGGTTTTTTCAGTTTTGGTCAATTTAAAAAAATATGTTTTTGAAGAGCGTGAAGTTGTTTGTTTCCAGATTGCATCAAGGGGTATTGTGAGACGGGAAAAATACTTGTACTCTAGGGTGTGAAATTTATTGATTGTTTTGAGGAGCTTATCTTTTTAGTGATCTTTTTGACATGTCAAATAGTTTTGCATTTGTTAAGAGGATGAATCAAACACTCTTTTTTGTCATATTTTCTAGGTGGAGGATGAAAATCTTTGCTCGTTGACTTAGGTACACACTCAAATGCTAATCAAAATACAACCATCACCAAGCACACAATGGCTCTAGTCATGATGTTGTATTAGCTGACTCAAAATGCAAGTGAGGGCACGATATGACGAGTGTCTTGGGGCAATTACTTTTTTCCTTGCAGAAAGATTATCACCCTTTCATGGATGAATCAGGTATTCTTTCAGTTGAAGTTGTTGTAGATTATTGGGAAATCTATTCACAACTTTCCCCCATAGAATTGCACAAGGAAAAATTTAGGCATATAGCCCTATGAGTACCTGAATATATATAGTCTCGCAAGAAAGATTCAAGTGGATCCACTCTGTATATACTCTAATATGTTCAAGGAATGATGTCAAAATTCCAAGAACAAAACCAGTTCCATCTTTTGAGGCTTTGGCCTACAAGGAAGAAACTATTTATAGTGAGTTGGAAGGGTTGGCATAAGACCTTTCCTCACTTGGGTCATTCTCGAGAGATTTTTTCCTCAAATAGTAGGCCCTCTATTGTTAAAAGATCGGTAACCAGGATTGGCGAGCTTAGGATTTCTAGATTTCTGATTCTTCAAGAGAAGAAGAGCATACTCTCCTAGTCCATGTCGTTTTCTCCTCAAACACTCAAAAAAATGATTCTTTCCCTCAAGCTATGTTGAGCTTGATTTAATTGTTCCGATTTTAAAGAAAACAACAAGGGAAAGTTTGTTTTGTTCAATTAACCACAAAATTTAGTGAGTTTGTATTATTCAATTTCTGATCCAAAAGAAATTAAATGATTGAACTTGTTCAATTAACCCACATATTTAATGCTTTGTTTTGTTCAGTTACTATCCCAAATTGAATTAAACGATGTGTTTGTGTGTTCATTTACCCCCAATTTTGTCACAAATGATAAGGCAATATCTGATTTTTTGATTCTCCTCAAGAGGAAAAGAGCATAATATTTAGTTGTTTTATCAAGTGGAAAAATGGTCTTTAAATTTGGAAAGAAAATAAAATAGAAGTCAAGATGGGGTTGGAAACCTACAAAAACCACGTTAGTATTTATCTAGCCTAGCTTCATGAAAACCTCCAAATATGCCCTGCAAACACTTATCAAGCTGCAAAATACCACAAACACCACTTTGTCAAAATATTAGGATTAGTCAAATGAAATGTACAAGCTTTTAAATGAGATACGATCTTAAAATTTCACTTGATGTGATGTAGTATCCAGGATGCGAGCCTATTTACCGAATGCAAGCCCATGCTAACCAGATGCGAGCCAAAACCATAAACGATCCGGGAAATCCTAGATGCAAGCCACAATTTATGCGATATGATGGTGTATCCGGGATGCGATCCTGCAAGATTAAATATGATTCTGTGTCTGATTCTTGAGCCTACAAATTGCCAAAAAGTGTTAGAAAATGAGGTTTAATTGAAAATCGTGCCCCACAGTGGGCACCAAAAATATGTGTGTGTATTTGGGAACCTGTTGAGAACAACACAAACACTCAATAAGTCATTGCCTTAGTCCAAAAGGGTTAGAAAAGCATGTGAAACCCACTAAAACTAATTTATTGCCTTCTAACTAGAAAGAGTGTGATTAGTTGCATATCAACCCTCAGAATATGCTTCAAATCAGTGACATATACTATCTAGCATGAAGGATTTAATTCAAAAACCAAACTAAAAAGATGATAAAGCATGTATTCTAGCTCTAAAAGATGAAATGAAAATAATGCAAAAGCATGGACTAATGAGTGCAATATGATTCTAAGGGTAATCCAACAGCATAACAATGTAATTTTTGATCTAATGTGAAGGCTTATTTTCTCTCAAAATAGGCTTATATTTATAGAAAAATGGGAGAGAGAGAGGGGGGACAAGGTGAATTTATGAGTTAGAAGACCCATAAATGAAAATGTAAGAAGTATTAATGCCCAAGGCATTAATAAGGCATGGGAGAGACATAGGCTTAAGGTCTTCTCATTAATAAGGTATTAATGAAAGCCCTTAAGAAGCATGGGAGGATGGCTTCAGAAGGTGGACCTTAAGAAAGTCCAGATTGAGAAAGTGGAATTTCTCAAGTGGGTGGAGTTGCTAAGCATTGCCAAATGGAATGTGACAACATTAGGAGGTAGGTTAGGACTAGAATTAGGATTAGGATTAGATTAGTATGGGTGAATGGGTTGAGAAGGGTTAGAACCCAGGGTAGAAGTGGTTGAGATAGGTTAGGTTGGGGTTTAGGGGAATATTAATAAATAAAATAAACTTATTTAATTCATTTAGAAATATAGGAATTAATTATTTAAACAATGAAATTGCTTTTTAATAATTAGGGGACTATAGCCATTTTAATAGCCTAGGGGAATGGGTTACTTGCAAGTGGGTAATTGATTTAGGGATTTATTTAATTCTTTTATAATTAAATACTATAGCCATGTTTGATTTTGATATGATTTAATTGGTTTGAAATTGATTAAAATCATATGGCTATAATAGTTAATATAATTTAGTGACAAAAATCACCTAGGACATTAAATTGATTCGAAGAATTATGCCAAGCGGTAACAGGGTTGTTTGGACATAATCGAGGGTATGATCACACTTAGGGAAAATAGGGTCTCTAGTTGGAACAAACAAAATTCAAGTGTTTACAACTATCCCTCTATATCTTCCTTTTGCATAATAATAGACACTTGTAACATATCTTTACATTACACGCTTATATCTTCAAATCCGAAAAGGCGTGACCCAAAACAAAACACTAGTCAGCCCTAAAACAAAATATACAACACTTCCGAACAATTTGGATCAAGTGTGTTTACTACAATGTTAATTGCATCATTACAAACATATAACTGAAGGCGCTTAGTCATTACATTATAAAATAACACATGCTAATCAAAATAGTAGTTGGCTCCTATACTTTATCTTTTCTGTATTATTGCTCCATACTATGTGTGTCTGGATGTAGCATGTACATGTGTCATAAAACTTATATCTAAACATGTATAAGCTGAATCCATCTCTCACACATGCGCTGATGTGCTGATCGCTGAGTATCTCTGTCTGCCCTATTTTCCTTAGTCATTTTGTCTTTCATGACAGAAACTAAACGTGACTTTGTTGCCATGATGACATCACAAAATGAGTCATGCATCCTTAGGTAGTCAACTTGCCAACAACATTACCATGTTTCAAAGTAACATTAGGCATCCATGTTGGTATAGTATCAGGTTTTTCCATGTAGAAAAATCTACTTTAATCTTTCATTTCTTTCATGTTGTCCTCATCATTCTTCTCAGCAAACTCATCAAATTTCACATTTTCACTTTCAATGATTTTGTTAGAAGTTTTTTTCAAACATTTGTATGCTTTACTCTTAGTAGAATATCCAAGAAATATTCCTTCATCACTTTTTGAATCAAATTTACCATGTCGATCATCTTTCAGAATATAGCAAGGACTACCAAATATTGTAAAATAGCTCACATTAGGTGTATAACCATACCATAGCTCATAAGGTTTTTTGTCTCTATCTTTCTTTAGTTGTACTTAGTTTAGTGTGTATACAACTGTGCTAACTACTTCTCTCTAGTATGTTTTTGAAACACTCTTTTCAATCATAAATGTTCTAGCACAATCAACAATTAATCTATTTCTTCTTTCAGCTATTTTTTCTGTTGTGGTGTCCTTGGTACAGAAACTTTTCTTTTTATTCCATACTCATTACAAAAGTTAGTGAACTCATTAGAAATAAATTCACCTCCTCTATCAGATCTCAAACACTTTAGTTCTCTTCCAGATTCTTTTTCCATGTTAGGTTTATACCATTTAAACATCTTAAATGCTTTAGATTTTTCTTTTAGGAACATGACAGTCATCATTCTAGAGTATTCATCAAAAAATAAAATAAAGTATCTATCCCCACAATAGCTCTATGTTCTATTGGTCCATAGAGGTTTGTATGAACTAAATCCAAAAATTTCATTAGATGAAAAATTCTCTCTTGAAACTAGATTTTGACATCTTTCCCATTTGAGAATTTTTGCACATTACATGGCCTGGTTTAGATAATCTTGGTAAGCCTCTATCTTTTCTTTTCTTACTAATCTTAACCATGACATCAAAATTTACATGAAAAAACCTTTTATTCCATAACCATATATCTTCATTCTTTTCCAATAAGCAAGTAGTTTCAACAGTATCAAGATAGAATAGGTTACCTTTTGATTGTTCACTAGTGTCGATCAATTATCCAGTTCCATCATATATTCTAGCTTTTCTATTCTTAAATGCAACTCGGTGACATGTGTTATTCAGCTGTGAAACATTCAATATATTATAATTAATTCCTTTTACCCGGTATGCATTCTCATATTTTATTTGATTGTTTAGCATAATAGTACCTTTTTCTTTCACTTGATAAGGTGTATCATTTCCCATTTCAATAGATCCACCATCATAATGTTCAGGAAATTCAAATTTTCCTTTATCTTCAGTCATGCGATGTGTACAACCACTATCACTAACCCAAATGTCATGCTTACTAACTTTAGAAATAAGTGTTATTTCTACATGCCTTTCATCTTCATCTGAATCATCTTTCAAAGATATGAATAGTGTCTCAATATCTTCATCACTATTAGAACCATTATCATTATCTTTATCTTTAGCAATGTAACAGGCTTTCTCACATTTATCTTTGTAATCCTGGTTATTTCTTCTATCATACTGTCAGTTTCTTCTATAGTCTTGGTCATCCTTTCTATCATTATATCTATCATTTCTTTCATCATTCTTTATGTTAGGGCATCTTCTAGAAAAATGGCCAATATCTTTATAGTTAAAACATATCAAGGGTAATTTATCTTTATATCTTTCTTTACGTTTGTGCAATCTTCTAACCATTAAAGCTTAAATTTCATGAAGTTCGTTATCATCACTATCATTATCACTATTATTTCTGATTATGTGTTTGCCAGTAGATTTACTAATTTTCAAAGTAGACATAAATGCAGATTCCATAGAAGGTACAATACTATTGTCAAAGTTATTTAGCTCAAAAGAAATCAATCTTCCAACAAGACTATCAACAGTAATATTATTTACAAGTGCAACTCTCATTTCATGTGTTTTAGACACTCTTATAGAGAAATATCTAATAAATTTTTAAAAATATTACTCACAATAGTATCTTCATTAATAGTTCCACCAGCTCCTCGAATAGCATTCACAACTTCATTAAGTTGGGTATTGTACTGTGTTATGTTTTCTCCTTCTTTCATTCTCATGTCATCAAATTTCCCTTAGACAATTTCAGCCTTAGCTCTCATTACATTTGCATCTCCTCCATAAACTAGTGTAAGCTTGTCCCACATCTTCTTGGAAGTTGTACATGTCTTGATATACTCAAAATCAGAATTAGTAAGTGAAGAAGAAATATACACCATTATAAGGTTATGTTCATGTTTCTCTTGCATCTGATTTGTTGGTTGTATTTTGTGTTTTTGCTAATATGCCTGGTTCCTTGTCCTGCTCTCTGAAAATTTTTAGGGGCTCATGCTTTTTCCTTGCCAAATTGTCATAAATCCTGATAAACCCTGCTAAAACCCTTAGCCATGTCTTTCTATTTCTTCATTACCTTTTTCAGTCACTAAAGGCATGTGCTATATAAAAGGTTAAGTCAGGTCGCTTGATCGCTTTAACAGGATCAAATATGCCAAAACATCTCCCGACTTTGCTTTTACCTTGTGTCGCGTAGTCTCGTTAAGAAATTGAATATTCCATCAGTGTCTTGAGACTTAGCGATATTTCTTTGGTCGGGTTGTCGCTTGATAATCGTGTTATGAGCTTTAAAATGAACGGGACCCACCCTCAGTCGGGTGATCGCAAGAAGATTTTGAAAGTCAATAAAATGTCTCCCGACCTTGCACTTTCTTCATGTCGCTTTGTCGCTGGATCTGCTTGGTCAAAACAGTTAAGGCTTTTCTTCATTCGCGTGGTCTCGTGATATTTGGCGGTTAAGAGATAACAGTCCCGACCCAGCGACTAACAGTTTCATGTTAAGTAATTTTACTCAGTCGGGATGTCGCCAGAATAGGAGTGATGAGTCAGCTCCCCAGTGTGCACAAAGAGGACGAAAGAAAAGATGACATCTGTCACAAAACTAGTGGTTGTCGTGTGATCGCTAGATGAAGGAAAGGGATCAAGCGATAAGGAGACTAAATTCATTTTACCCTCGGTCGTGAAGTCTCTTAATATTTTAAGGGCATAAGAAATTCTAAAGCGATTAAAAGACAGCCGTGTGATGGAGAAATGAAAAGATCTAATGGTGGTCACGTAGTCTGGTGATAAAAGTGCCCCAGGAAAGAAGTCCTTCCGACTAAGCGATTAAGGTATGTCGCAAAGTCACTGAAAATAGAGAAAGGGTACCTTTTTAGTAAAAAATTAAGTTAAGTCTATCACCCGACTCAGCGACCAAAGGGTTGTCGTGAAGTCTTGAAATAAGAAGCAAGCATCCCGCGACTTGGCGATAACCATGAAATGTTAAGTGCAACGGTTTGTCGCGTAGTCTGGAGATGAAAATTGAGTTAAGGTTAACCCTGCGCGACTAAGATTTTCACATAGTCGCCTGACCGCTGGAGAGACTTGGGTTACCCAAGGTTAAAGGAGTTACATTGTCACCTAATCTGATGATCAGACCATGGTTAAGGAGATACACTTGTGACATAGAGACTTTATGAGGTCGTGAGGTCACCAGATAAACAGGATCTACAGAAGCGGCGCCAAGTGGAGGACGTGACAGAGAAAATCAAGCCGGCGGCCAATCAAATAAAAGAATTTTTGATTACTGTGTACAAAAGGTAGTTGAGATGTATAACAGAAGACCAATCATAGAGTGCCATGTCAGCTGTCTTAACCATTTTATAATTGCGCCAAAATTCTCATGATTTGAATTTGATTTCCTGTCACCTCATTCACTTACGGCTAGGTTTTTGAACGTTTCATGGCATATCAAATTAATTGTAGAACTGACATTTCTGAACTTTGAGCCATGTACTCTGAACCTTGTGCCTATAAACAGAGGAGTCTGTATTCATTCTTGTTCACCGAGTTCATGATTTCAGAGTAGTGTTTTTATTTTAAAGCAAAAGGTGATATTTAAAGTTGTAGCAGTGTTCTGAGGTGATTAAAATTTCTAAGTGGTACAGAGAGTTGTGCTTAGATTTGTTTCAATATCGTTCAAACTAGGGATTCTAAGTGCTATCAGAGATAAGTACTGCTATGAGCATGGCGTCTACTAGTGGAGGCAGTGGAGATGATCCTAAAGGAAAACCTAGCTTCTCTGACGAATTTTTGCAACTACTGCCAGGGTCCACTCAGAATAGAAAGATTGATGCTGGTGTTTTCAAAGATGACTTCAAGGACATTAGGGATGCAGTCACCCCAGGAACAACAGGTTATTCTCTATTTACTTATTTTTACAAGAATTCTGATAAGCCTATCCCTGTATCAAACCCTTGGATATCTGGACTGGGTAGGTTATTAGTGCCTAGTGTTTTCCTTGATGTTGACCTATTTCTAGAATTGGCTAATCACTATGATGTACTAACAAAAACCATGAAAAGGGAAGATGGCACTAATTTGCTTGTGTTAAATAGAAATTCTTTCATGCAAGCATTTGGCCTGTTTAGCACCATGTCAACCAAAATTGACATGAAGAAGCAAGAGAAAAGATATACCAATAAGCCTGGTGTTGCTAGGGGCTTATTAAAAAAGCATATGCCACAAGAAATAAGAGATCATATAAGTCCTCAGACTGGAGCTTACCCATATTTTTACAAGGACCTGTATTTCTATATCAAGTACAATGCCTATGCTCTTTGCAAAGTATTAGGAATAGATGGAGATGCTGAGAGAATAGGCCATGGCATCTTGATGATGGTCTTGGACCTACAGGAGATTTAGTCAAGCACAAGTTATGATTATATCCAGCATATAATCGATGAGATGCATGAGGGTTTCATTACTACACAGAAGAAATTGAAAAACCCCGGGGGGAAGGATGAGCCAAAGTTTTTACACTACTTAGTTCTGATGCACCTTCTCCTTTACTTCAATTTTGCAATCATGGAGCCTAACAATTTGTCTCCACATAGATCTTTTCAAGGACATCTGAATCCTATCCAGTTTTGGGTTAGGGTTTGGAACTTTACCTCCAGGGATTGTGATTTTTGTGCTT
>MU226855.1:2132567-2144886 GCA_018584345.1 Thuja plicata | reverse complement strand
ACAAAGAAGGACCTTATCTAGTCCTTAGCAATTAGGCTTTTCTTGTCTCTGAATCAGAAGTAAAGGCACAGGATTCAAATAGACATTTCAAGCATTGTGATTCATACAAGAAAAATCCCTAACATGATTAATAGTCAAAGGTCCAGTAGGTAGATTGAATTCATTATCCAGATAATCTACAATGTTATCTCCAATTCCTGATAGGTATAGTCTCATTCTGCTTTTCCATGTTGAGAATTTCTCCTTGTTTAGCTTCGATGCATCTCTCTTATACATAGTTTGATCTTTAGCTTAATTTCTTCAAAACTTTCTTCTAAGAATTGTACGCTCTGATACAAATGGTTAGAATAAGTGAGAGGGGGGGGGGGGGGGGTGAATTAATTAGCTCCCAATTATCCTACAGTCTTGGTGCAGGAGCACCTTAAGGTTTCATGGAAAATCTTTGCAAAATTTTGTCTTGTAGGTGGATCTAGCCAACCACCAAGGTAATAAGGACTAAGGATAAAGTTCCAAAGTTTTTTTGGTGTGTGTGTAGGAGTAAGAGTGTTTAGAGTCAAGAGCTTTGTGTGATCAATTAGGCTCTAAGTGTTTAAGTCCTAGAAAGTCAAAAAAGGGTCAAAGTTTGACCAAGACTCCAAAATGGAGAGGCAATTGTGACTTTGATTTTTTTAAGTGTTTTAAGGTCTTATGGACTGATTTAGAGTTGAATGGAGCAAGTTAGGTTAGTGAAACATCAAATGAGCAAAAGTTGTAAAAGTTGCTTATGACAACTTTGCAAAGTTGTCATGACAACATTTCCTAAAAACTAGGAAAGGGTTTTAATGGTGTTCTAATCCTGACCTAGGGGTCCAAAAATGTTGGAATATACTATATAAGCCCAAAAAAACCCTAATCTAGGGGTTGGAAGTGTCATTATATGGAGTGAGTTTTAAAAGCGGAGATTTGGACTATATTTTGGGACAAAGCCTTCATCCAAATCTTTAATGGATTGAATAAAATGAATTAATGCATTGATCCTTCATTAATTGTCATTTAATTACTTTGTGTGGTGTTAGTTTGGTATTTTATCACTTTTTCTTATTTTTATGTAAATTTCTTTAATTCTATTGGTTCGCTGGTGTGTTCAAAGCCAGTCATGTAAAAAATGAGTCCCACTTGTGTTCCCATTGTTGAACTTCAATGGCCACTTGGAATCAAGTAGGGGACTATTTAAGTAGTGTAAATATGTCTTGTAGAGTTTGTGTGTGTAGGGGAACTAATTCTCCATCAAGCACTAGGCGAGTATAGGGGTATTTTAGCTAGGAGCTTGGACATAATAGAAGCAAGAGAGCTTTCTAGATGGATTGATTTGTGCCAAAAAATTATGGAGTGGTGTAGGGGCATGTGACCTTGATATTTGTATGCAAGGAGAAGATTAGAAGAGGCCATTAAAGCAGTTAGGGAAAGAAAAAAAACATGACTGGTCAACATGCTCTAGAAACCCATGAAAATAGGGGTTTGGTGGAAATATAGTGTATGGATAACTTGAAGACCTAAAAAATAGAAAATCCTTGAGACTAGGGTGGTATTACAAAGAATCCATAATTAGTTGAGTGGGTTGTTAAGGATAATTGTGAAGGAATCCAAGATTATAGTTTCTAGGAGGCCTAATTGGTACAAAAAGGCTACAAGGCCTAAAATAAGAGACCAGTGAACTCCATGGAGAATATTTGAAAGGATCCATCAGAAGGGGTCAAGATTGGTTGAAAAGAAAGGGAAAGTAGAGGGAACACATTTTCCTATTTCCAAGAGTGAATTGGTGGCATAGTTCCTTGATGGATCATGTGGGTGCATTGTTGGATTGAGAAGGATAAGAGTGTGGTTTGAAGTTGGTGGAGAGTTCTAACAGAAGTAGAGTATAAAAGAATTTTCCTATAGATAGGGTAGAGAAAGATACCATAGGAAGACCAAAGAGAGGTTCTTAGATAGAGAAAGAGTGCTCTTGTGAGTTGAACCCCACATCAAAGTGGTATCAGAGAAATTGACAAGCTTGGGAAGTGGTGAGTGTGTGATAGAAGGAAGTGAATCCATTAGTGAAAGCACCAAGGTGACCAATGCAGAATTGGCAAGGGACTTGTTTGATAAACAAGTCAAGTATAGACTTCTAGAAGAAGATATGGAGGAGATGAAGCAGAAGCTAACAGAAGTTGTAGAAACTGCAAGAAAGATGAAAGAATATATAGGAGAGGGTAACGGTAAAGGAAAGAGTCAAGTTAAAGAGGAGGTATAACTAGAACAAGAACATCCCTTACTTGATGAACCATTCCTCAAATCCCTCAAGGCACTAAGTGGAAAAGAATTAGAAGGTATAACTATATTCTCTGGCTAAATGGATGTAGAATTGGTTATGGGGTGGATTGAGGGTATGGAAAATCACTTTGAGTGTGATGGTATCATAGAGGCACTAAAGGTGAAGATAGCTAAATCGAGACTAAGAGGACAACCATTAACTTGGTGGAAGTTCCCTTAGGAGCAAAGAGAAAGAGAAGGGAAGAATCCAATATCAAATTGGAAAGCTTTGGTGGCTAAGGTGAAGGAAAACTACCCACCAGAGGATTATAATATCCAACTGCACAAAAGAAGATAGAAGATCAGGAAAAAAGATTTAGATGTGGCATCCTACATGGAAGAATTCCAAAAACTATGCCTTAGGTCTAGAGTGAAAGAGGTAGAAACCATTAAAGTTTCTAGGTACCTCAATGGCCTTAGGTTGAAAATTCAAGTTTCTAGGTACCTCAATGGCCTCTTCAGCTTAAATTTTATCTATGGGTGTTTTCAAATGACCCTTAAGGTGTAATAAAAACTTGGAAATAAACAAGATTCAAAATCTAGGGGTGGAGGAAGAGGTAGAGATTCCAAAGGTGGACATAAAGGTGGTTCTAGTGGAAGGAACAATGAAACCAGAGGCCAAGGAGACTCCAAGTTTTGTAAATAAATCCATGAGTCAAACAATAGAGGAGGATATAATAGAAGAAGAGGTTTTCATAGTGGTTGAAGAGGCAGATCAGGTGGTTTTTGAAGAATCTCACATTTTTCTTCAATGAAGTGTTATAATTGTAGCCAAATTGGTCACCCTACCTATAGGTGTCTGGATAAGCCCACATCTTCACAAGGTGAAAAGAAGATTGCATATGTGCAAGAAGAATATATGAGTAAATAGTGTGAGATAAGCTTGGAATTAGAGAAGGGAGAGAACCTAATTCTTAGGAGGATTTTGATCAAAGAACCTACAAGGGATAAACACAAATAAAGAAGGGTACTTTTTAGGGTCAAGTGTAAGATTATTGACAAAGTGTGTAGATTCATAATAGACTATGGATCCACTGGTAATGTGATCTCCGATGAAGCACTCTAGAAGCTAAAATTGATGAAGATACCTCATGTGTGTCCTTACAAAGTAACTTGGTTGAATAAGGGACAAAATATATAGTTTAATGAACAAGTGTGGATTGATTTCACCATAGGTAAGTATCAAGACAAGATACTTTGTGATGTTCTACCGATGGATGCATGCCATATGTTTGTAGGAATACCATGGTAGTATGAAAGAGAGGAAGTCCACCATGGCAAAGATAATAAGTACTAATTCAAGAAAAATGGAGTAACTTATAAGATATAGTCTTTGATAGAGGAAGAAAATATGGAGAAGATGGACTCTAATACTCTTCTAATGAGTGAGAAAGAATTTCTAAAAGACATTAAAGAGGAAGATGAAATTGGTTATGCAATTTTGGTGAAACCAAAGGAGGAGGAGACACCCAAACAAGCCCCTATTCCTTCAAAAGGAAGACAATTGTTAGATCAATTCCAAGACATCATATGTGAAGGGACACCAGCTACACTACCTCCAAGAAGAGAAATCAGTCACCAAATTGACTTTGTGCCAGGGACATCATTGCCTAATAAGGCCTCCTAGAAGACAACACCAAAGAAGAACAAAGAGATTGCAAGGAAAGTGCACGAGTTATTGGACCAGGGTCTAATAAGAAAGAGAATCAGTCCATTTTTTGTTCTAGTGGTGTTGGCTCCTGAAAAAGAGAGGTAAGTGGAGAATGTGTACTTACTCTAGGGAAATAAATAGGATAAAAATAAGATATAGATTTCATATTCCTAGAATAGAAGAAACATGGATTTCTTAGGGGGTTCTATGTACTTCTCAAAGATTGATCTTAAAAGTGGATATTATCATATAGGAATGAAAGAGGGTGATTATTTGAAGTCAAACTTTAAAACCACATAGGGATTATAGGAGTGGTTAGAAATTCCATTTGGGCTTACAAAATCACCTAGTACTTTTATGAGGGTCATGAATGAAGTCCTAATGGATTACATAGGGGTATTTGTGGTAGTATACCTAAACAATATCCTCATCTTTAGTAAAACAAAGAAGGAACACATGAAGCATCTAGAACTTATGTTGAGAAGGCTACAAGAAAAGAAACTCACCATAAATCTAGAAAAGAGTGAATTTATGAAACAAGAACTAGTCTATCTAGGATTTGTAGTGTCTCAAGGTGACTTGAAGATGGATAAGAGTAAAGTTGAATACATTTTGAGTTGGTTGACTCATAAGACAAGGAATGAAGTGAGACACTTCCATGGTTTGGCCCAATTCTATAGGAAGTTTGTGAGAAGATTCAGTGAAATTTGTGCACCTATCCTAGATACCATTAAGGGTGGAGTAAAAAAAAGTTCATATGGACCAAGGAAGCAAATGAAGATTTTGAAAGATTCAAGAAGGAAATAGATACTCACCCAATTCTGGTGTTACCAAGTTTTGACAAACTATTCATTGTGGAATGTGATGCTAGAAAAATAGCAATGGGTGCAGTCCTAAGTCAGGAAGGAAGGCTAGTAGCCTTTTTTAGTGAAATGTTAAATGAAGCAAAGTCTAGGTATTCATCCTATGATCGAGAGATTTATGCATTGGTGCATGCTCTTAATAAGTGGATGAACTATTTGTTGCCAAAATATTTTTTTGTATATACTGACAACCAATCCTTAAGCTACATAAACACATAGGAGAAGCTTAGTTTGAGGCATATAAAGTGGATGGAGTTTCTGCAATCATACACCTTTACAATCAAGCACAAGAAGGGGGTAAACAACAAGGTTGTAGATGCACTTAGTAGCAGGTTTCTTACCATTCAAGAGATACAGTTGTAGAGCACAAAGGTTGAAGGATTCAAGGATCTTTATGAAGGAGATGTAGATTTCCCAGAGATCTATAAAGTGTGTAATGATTTTGAAAATCACTTTCATACTGAATATATAGACTATACCATAGAGAATGGTTTGTTGTTTAAAGGAAAGAAACAATGTGTTCCAAGGGTTTCCATGAGGGACAAACTCATCCAAGAGAAGCACAATGGTAGTTTCAATGGACACTTTGGGTTAAATAAGACACTAGACCTAGTGGAGAGGTTCTATTGGTGGCCTAAAATGTAGAAAGATATAAGGAGATATGTTGAGAAATGTGGAGTATGTTAGAAGGAAAAGGGGACATCATCAAATGTATGTCTTTACCAACCATTCTTCAGCCCAAATAGACCATGGGAGTGCATAAGTATAGATTTCATAGTGGGACTACCTAAAACACCTACTGGTTTGGATAGTGTGTTTGTATTAGTGGACAAATTCAGTAAGACGAGTCACCTTATCCCATGGAAAACAAAACATGATTCCAATCATATTGCCCACTTTTTCTTGAAGGAGATAGTAAGGATACACGGGTTACCAATGAGTATAGTTGCTGATAGAGATGTGAAATTTATGGAGCACTTTTGGAAGACCCTTTGGAAAAGAATAGGCATTAATTTGTCTCATAGTTTTCAATATTATCTTCAAATAGATGGTCAGACAGAGGTAATCAACAAGGTTCTTGGTAATTTTTTTAGATGTCTAACCAAGGAGTATGGACAAGGATGGGAACAATTCATTCCACAAGCAGAGTTTTCCTATAATGATAGTGCAAACAGGACTACTAATAAGAGTCTGTTTAAGATTGTGTATGGAGTAAATCCAAGGGGTGTTTTTGAGCTTAGAGATCTAAAAGGATATGAAGGGATCAGTGGTCATGCAAATGATTTTTCTAAGTCAATGAGAGAGGTCCATGAGAAAGTGAAGAAGACATTAACGGAGTCAAGTCAGAATATTAAAGCTAAGAAGGATGAAGAGAGAAGAGTCTTATAGTTTGAGGTAGGAGACTTGGTGATGGTATACTTGAATAAGGCTAGGCTACAGAAGGGAATACCAAGAAAACTACTGATGAAGAGGATTGGAGCATGTAAGGTGTTGGCTAAGTATGGCCTCAATGCCTACAAGATAGATCTACCCTAGGAAATGTTCATTTCTCCCATTTTCAATGTGAAGGACTTGATTCAGTAGAAGGGTCCAAAAATAGATGAGGGAAAGTATAGTACAAAGGTGAATAAGGATGTAGAAGAACTCCAAGTACCTAATTAGATCAAGCCATAAGTGGAGAGAATTATGGATTCAAGAGTTAAGAAAAAAAATAGGAGTAAGACTTACATGGAGCATCTAGTCAAATGGGAACAACAACATGAGTAAGAGGCTACTTGGATAGAAGAGAGTGACTTTAAAAAGCATGGCATTAGTTTTGAATTTGTCACACCACAGGTACCTTGAATTTCTTGTTGTAGGGGGAGAATGGTGTAGGAGAACCTTAAGGTCTCATGGAAGATCTTTGAAAAATGTTAGCTTGTAGGTGGTTCTAGCCAACTGCCATGGTAATAATGACAAAGGATAAAGTCCCAAGATTGTTTTGGTATGTGTGTAGAGATAAGATTGTTTAGAGTCAAGAGCTTTGTGTGAACAATTAGGCTCTAAGTGTTTAAGTCCTAAAAAGTCTATAAAGGGTCAAAGTTTCACCAAAACTCCAAAATGGAGTGGAAATTATGATTTTGATGTTTTTAAGTGTGGTAAGGTCTTATAGACTGGTTTAGAGTTGAATAGAGAAAGTTAGGTTAGTGAAACATCAAATGAGAAAAAAATGTAAAAGTTGCTCATGACAACTTTGCAAGTTTGCAAAGTTGTCATGACAACATTTCCTAAAAACTAGGAAAGGGATATAATGGTGTTCTAATACCAATGTAGGGGTCCAAACATGTAGGAATAGACTATATAAGCCCAGAAAAACCCTAATCTAGGTGTTGGAAGTGTCATTTTATGGACTAGGTTTTGAAAAGCAAAGATTTGGACTGTATTTTGGGACAGAGCCTTCAGCCAGACCTTTAATAGATTGAATGGAATGAAATAATGAATTAATCCTTTGTTAATTTTCATATAATTACTTTGTGTGGTGTTAGTTTGGTATTTTAGTACTTTTTCTTATTGTTTTGTAAATTTATTTAGTTCTACTGGTTCGCTAGTGTGTTCAGAGCCAGTCATGTAAAAAATTTGTCCCACTTGAGTTCCCATTGTTGAAATTAAATGGCCACTTAGAATCAAGTAGGGGACTATGTAAGTAGTGTAAATATGTCCTATAGAGTTTGTGTGTAGGGGAGTTAATTTTTCCATCAATCCATATGAGAGTACAAGGGTATTCTGGCCAGGAGCTTGAACATAATAGAAGCAAGAGAGCTTGGTAGATGGATTGGTTTGATCAAATAAAAGGTGGATTAGTGTAGGGGCATGTTTATTTGATATGTGTATGAAAGGATAAAATCAGAGGAGGACATTAGAGTAGTTAGAGAAAGCAAAGAAACTTAACTGGATTGAATGCCCTAAAAACCCATGTAAATAAGGGTTTGGTGGAAATCTAGTGTATAGACAACATGAAGACCTGAAACATAGAAAATACTTGAGCCTAGCGTGGTCTTACAAAGAATCCATAGTTAGTTGAGTGGGTTTTTAAGGATAATCATGATGGAATCCAAGATTACATTTTCTAGGAGGCCTAATTGGTCTAAAAAGGCTACAAGCCACAAAACAAGAAATCAGTGAACTCGATGGAGAATCTTCAAAATGATCCAACATAAGGGGTCAAGATTGGTTGAAAATAAAGGGAAATTAGTGGGAACACCTTTTCCTATTGCCAAGAGTGAATTGGTTGCATAGGTTCTTGATGGAGCATTTGGGTACATTATTTGATTGAGAAGGATAAGAGTGTGGTGTGAATCTGGTGGTGAGTTCTAAGGGAAGTAGAGGATCAAAGAATTGTCCTCTAGATAGGGTAGAAAAAGATACCCTAGGAAGACCAAAGAAAGGGTCTTAGATAGAGAAAGAGAACTCTTCTGAGTTGGAGCTCC
The DNA here is from genome assembly GCA_018584345.1 of Thuja plicata. Classification (NCBI taxonomy): domain Eukaryota; kingdom Viridiplantae; phylum Streptophyta; class Pinopsida; order Cupressales; family Cupressaceae; genus Thuja; species Thuja plicata. The sequence goes on along the minus strand of MU226855.1, from coordinate 2,136,577 downwards.
CCATCAAAGTGGTATCAGAGAAATTGAAAGGATAGGGAAGTGGTCAGTTTATGATAGAAGGAAGCGAATCCATTGGAGAAACCACCATGGTGACCAATGTAGAATTGGAAAGGGACTTGTCAGTGAAAAAAGTCAAGAATAGACTTCTAGAAGAAGCTATGGATGATATGAAGCAAAAGCTAGAAGAAGTTGTAAAAACTGCAAGCAATATGAAATAACAGATAGGAGAGGATAGAGATAAAGGAAAGATTCATGTTGAAGAGGAGGTAGAACCAAAATAGACTGCTTACCTGAGGAACCTTTCCTCAAATCCCTCAAGGCACTAAGTGGAAAATAATTAGAAGGCATCCCTGTATTCTCTTTCTGAATGCATGCAAAATTGGTGATGGAATGGATTGAGGGTATGCAAAATCACTTTGAGTGTGATAGTATCATAGAGGCACAAAATGTGAAAATAGCCAAATCAAGGCTAAGAGGGAAAGCATTAACTTGTTGGAAGTTCTTGCAGGAGGAAAGACAAAGAGAAGGGAAGAAGACAATAGTCAATTGGAAATCTATGGTGGCTAATGTGAAGGAAAACTACGTACCAGAGGATTATGATATCCAACTACACAAAAGGAGATAGAATCTCAGGCAAAAAGATTTAGATGTGGCATCCTACACTGAAGAATTCCAAAAACTATGCCTTAGGTCCAAAGTGCAAGAAGTAGAAAGCATTAAAGTTGCTAGGTACATCAATGGCCTTAGGTGGAACATTCAAGAAGAGTTGAGCCTCTTCACCTTAACTTCTATCCATCGGTGTTTTCAAATGACCCTTAAGGTGGAAGAAAAACTCAGAAAGAAACAAGATTCAAACTCTAGGCGTAGAAGAAGAGGTACAGATTTTAGAGGTGGACATAAAGGTGGTTCTAGTGGAAGGAACAATGAAACCAAAGGCCAAGGAGACTCCAAGTTTGGTGAAAAAATCAGTGAGTCAAACAATAGAGGAAGATATAATAGAGGAATAGGTTTTCACAATGGTGAAAGAGGAAAATAAGGTGGTTTTTGAAGAAGCTCACATTTTGCTTCAATGAAGTGTTATAATTGTGGCCAAATGGTTCACCCTGCCTATAGGTGTCTGGATAAAACCACATCTTCACAAGGTGAAAATAAGATTACATATGTTCAAGAAGAAGATATGACTAAATAGTCTGAGATAAGATTGGATTTAGAGAAGGGGGAAAATGTCATGCTTAGGAGGATTTTAATCAAAGAACCTATAATGGATGAACACAAACAAAGAAGGGAACTTTTTAGGGTCAAGTGTAAGATTCTTGGAAAAGTGTGTAGGGTCATAATATACTCCAGATCCACTGATAATGTGATCTCAAAGGAAGAAGTGAAGAAGCTAAAATTGACTAAGATACCTCATGTGTGTCCTTACAAAGTAACTTGGTTGAATAAGGGACAAAATATACTGGTTAACGAACAAGTGTGGGTTGATTTCACGATAGGTAAATATCAAGACAAGATAATTTATGATGTGCTACCTGTTAGCACTGCCTTGTAAAAAAATTGAATTTCTTGGTCTTTTGTTTTTCTTAGGCTTTCTTGTTTCAAATATTATGCTTTACCGCCAAAAAGAAATCAAAAATCCTTTTTTAAGTCATGTTTTATGTTTAGTCGCTCTGTCGCGTCGGTCTTTGAAAAGAGTCTTTAAGTCATGCGACTGCGCGATGAGTTGTCCGAGAAGGAGAATCGCGCAATCGCAATCTCCATATGTTTATTTTTGATTTGTCTGCGAGTGGGTGATGAGCTATTTTGAGAGGTAAATCACGTAGTCGCGATAAAGTCATACTGTCTGTCATCACGCTCTGCAACTGAGTGAGTCATGTCAAAAATAAAGTAGTCGCACACCCGCATCAAATTTTTATGTCAATGTCCAAGGTCAGCGAGTGTGCGATGAGATAATGTCATGAAGGTCACTCACTCGCTCATGTTTTAACTTGCTTGTCTTTTGCAGTGCGAGTGCGCGGTGAAGAGGTGGAGTGTTAATGTGAAGATGCCATCGCTCAGTCGCACAGGTCATTTTCAAAATTCATAATAGTCCACGACCGAGCAACCAAAAAAACTTAGATTGTTTTGAGGTAATCAGAGGTCAGCTCGCGAGTGGGCGATGAGGTGAAAATAAAAATAATCGCTCAGTCACCGATCAAAATAGATGGATGGAATAGAGCTCGCAAGGGTGTGACAAGGAAAGAAAAGAGATAGTCGTGCACTCACATTCAATAATGAAGTTCAATTTTTGAGCCCGCGGGTGTGCGATGAGTCATAAAAGAAGGTCATCGCTCAGTCGCTGAGCAATAGAGATAGAAGGAAATCAGCTCTCGAGTGTGCGATGAGCCAAAAGGAAGAAAGACATCATGCACTCGTAGTCCATAATGAAGTGGAGTTTCTGAGCTCACGAGTAGGTAACAAATCAAAGGAGAAAAGCATCGCTCAGTCGCCAAAATCAAAAAGTGCATTCTAAACAGCCAGCGAGTGTGCGATTAGGGAAAAAGATGAAAGATAAGAGACATTGTCGTCCAGTCGCCCAGACTCAGGAATAATGAAAAGTTATCTCGCGAGCATGCGACAGATGAGAGGTGAAGGGCATCGTTCACTCGCGTGACCCCAAAAGCAGAACAAAAAAGGAGTGTGAGTACACGATAAAAATGAGATGAGGCTAAAGACTTGGGTCATCGCTCACTCAGAGAAGATGAAAAGTGGAGCAAGAACAGATGGTGAGTATGCGACCAAGTGAATAGCAGGAGTGCATCACTCACTCACAAGGGTCTTTCCAGAAATGAATAAAATACAGAGTCTTGGCTATTTTCAGTACTGACGATGTATAATTTAAGGGTCTCCTGTTCAAATTGCTTTGCTCCAGCTAAAGATTTACTCGCATGAAATAGAAAATAGAGCACAAAATGGTGCAAAGATGAAACATGGTAAAATTCATGTCTGAGGCCAGAATTGCCATGGATGCCAGTGGGTGGAAGCTGTTACATTTTGATTGGTCCACTGTCAAAAAAATGAACAGATGGGAGGCGAAGCTTAAAGGATGAATATGGGTAAGCCACAAAAGATAAACCTGGTTAATCAACTGCCACCTATGTTCGGTTGCAGAATTTTTTTGTACAGTTGTTGTAAACGGTTGAGTTATCATTCCCAGATGTCTGTATCTTGTTGCATCCTTCTGCTATAAAAGGATCCCAAGATGACTAGTACAAGGATGGTCATTTTTCTGTCTGAAAATACTAAGTCAATTGCAATATATTTGGTCTTTTGGAGAAATTTCTGTGGAATGTAGTAATTGATGATGACTTCTGAATGAAATCTAGTTCATAGTTTCCGAAACATTTATGTGGATTTTCTGTCTTCATTTTAGCATTCTGAGTTTTGTTTAAATTGAATGTTCAAGGAGCATTTTCAATTTATATATCTGTAAGGTAGATATATGAAATATGTCTAGGGTTCTTTCAAGGAGAGAATATACCTTAGAGATAGTTCAAAAAAGTTCAGGGTAGCAAATGAATCTGATCGATTAGTTTGGTTAAATGTACTGAGGTAGATATATAAGGTATATCTATTTTTGTGTTAGATCCTGTAATTGCCTTAAGTTTAGTCTTCAATCCTGCTGATTAGAAGTATTCATAGATGACTCCATGCCCACAGATTGAGAACTGGTCTATTTTTGTTCAGGTTAATGATTATCACCATTAAAAATCAATCTTTACTTTTAGTTTGGTCTGTTTTAGTAAAATTTACAGTGATCATTTCCTATAATTCCACCATTAGCAAACTAGAATAATTCAGTGATTTCATTATTCTAAGTTTTCAAGGGTAATCCCGCCCGAGTCTATGGAGCTCAAAGTGAAGGAGGTCTCAAAACCTTGTTACTGTTGTCCTACTCTATGCTTGATCAGTGTCAGGGATAAATAGAGTGAATCCTTTGAGGAGTATGTTTTATGACAGCAAGAAAAAGGAAC
>MU226855.1:2082920-2123223 GCA_018584345.1 Thuja plicata | reverse complement strand
TATATAAGGTATATCTATTTTTGTGTCAGATCCTATAATTGCCTTAAGTTTAGTCTTCAATCTTGCTGATTAGAAGTATTCACAGATGACTCCATGCCCTCAGATTGAGCACTGGTCTATTTTTGTTTAGGTTAATGATTATCACCATTAAAAATCAATCTTTACTTTCAGTTTGGTCTGTTTTAGTAAAAGTTACAGTGATCATTTCCTGTAATTCCACCATTAGCAAACTAGAATAATTCATTGATTTCATTATTCTAAGTTTTCAAGGGTAATCCCGCCCAAGTCTGTGGAGCTCAAAGTGAAGGAGGTCTCAAAACCTTGTTGCTGTTGTCCTAATCTATGCTTGATCAGTGTCAGGGATAAATAGAGTGAATCCTTTGAGGAGTATGTTTTATGACAGCAAGAAAAAGGAACAACACTACCAATGGATGCATGAAATTTGTTGTTAGGAAGACCATGGCAGTATGACAGGGAGGCAGTCCACAATGGAAAGGTGAATAAGTACTCATTCAAGAAGAATGGAGTAACTTACAAGATATACTAATTGATAGAGGAAGAAATAGTGGAGAAGATAGAATCTAATACTCTTCTAATGAGTGAGAAAGAATTCCTAAAATACATAAAGGAGGAAGAAGGAATTGGTTATGCAATTTTGGTGAAACCAAAAGAGGAGGAGACACCCAAACAATCACCCATTCCTATAGAAGTCAAACAATTCTTAGATCAGTTCCAAGACATCATAAGTGAAGGGACACCAGATACACTACTTCTAAGAAGAGAAATCAATCATCAAATTGAATTTTTGATAGGGGCATCATTGCCTAATAAGGTTGCCTACAAGATGACACCAGAGAAAATCAAAGATATTGTAAGGCAAATGCAGGAGTTATTGGACCAGGGTTTGATAAGAAAGAGCATCAGTCCATTTGTTGTTCCAGTGGTGTTGGGTCCTAAAAGGGAGGTAAGTGGAGAATGTGTACTGACTATAGGGAAATAAATAGGATCATAATAAGATATATATTTTGTATTCCTAGAATAGAAGAATTAATAGGTTTCTTAGGGGGTGTTAAGTACTTATCAAATATTGATCTTAAAATTGGATATTATCAGATTAGGATGAAAGAGGGTGATGAATGGAAGTCAGCCTTTAAAACTATAGAGGGATTATATGAGTGGTTATTAATGCCATTTCAGATTACAAATGCACCTAGTACTTTTATGAGGGTCACTAATAAATTCCTAAAGGATTACATAGGGGTTTTTGTGGTAGTATACCTAGATGATATCCTCATCTTTAGTAAAACAAAGGAAGAACATATGAACACCTAGAACTTGTGTTAAGAAGGCTATAAGAAGAGAAGCTCAGCATAAATCTAGAAAAGAGTGAATTTATGAAACAAGAACTAGTCTATGTAGGATTTGTAGTATCCCAAGGAGACTTGAAGATGGATAAGAGTAAAGTTGGACCCATTTTTAGTTGGCCCACTCCTAAGACAAGGACTGAAGTGAGAAGGTTACATGGGTTTTCCCAATTCTATAGGAAGTTTGTGAGAAGATTCAATGAAATCTACGTACTTTCCCTAGATACCATTAAGGGTGGAGTAAAAATAAAGTTCATTTGGGCCAAGGAAGCCAATGAAGGGTTTGAAAGATTGAAGAAGGAAATAGCTACTCAACCAATTTTGGTGTTACCAAGTTTTGAAAAACTCTTCATTGTGGAATGTGATTCTAGAAACATAGTAGTGGGTGCAGTGACAAGTTTGGAAGGAAGACCAGTAGCCTTCTTTAGTGAAAGGTTAAATGAAGAAAAGTCTAGGTATTCATTCTATAATCTAGAGCTTTATGCATTGGTGCAGGCTCTTAAAAAGTGGAGGCACTATTTGTTGCCAAATGAATTTTTTGTATATACTGACAACCAGGCCTTACGATACATAAAAACATAAGAGAAGCTTAGTTTGATGAATATAAAGTGGATAGAGTTTTTGAAATCACACATATTTACAATCAAGCACAATAAGGGGTTAAACAAGAAGGTTGCAGATGCACTTAGTAGGAGGTTGCTTACCATTCAAGAGATACAGTTGTAGAGCATAGGGGTTGAAGGATTCAAGGATCTTTTTGAAGGAGATGTAAATTTCTCAGAGATCTATAACGTGTGTACTAATTTTGAAAATCACTTTCATGGTGAATATGCAGACTATACCTTACAGAATGGTTTATTGTTTAAATAAAATCAACTATGTGTTCCAAGGGGCTCCATGAGGGAAAAATTCATCCAAGAGAAGCATAGTGTAAATTTGAGTGGATACTTTGGGTTAAATATGATCCTAGTCCTAGTGGAGAGGTTCTATTGGTGGCCTAAAATGCAGAAAGATATAACAAGATATGTTGTGCATTGTGGAGTATGTTAGAAGGAAAAGGGGACATCATCAAATGAAGGTATTTACCAACCCTTTCCCATCCAAAAAAGACTATGGGAGTGCATAAGTAGAGGTTTCATAGTGGGACTACCTAGAACACCTACTGGCTTTGACAGTTTGTTTGTAGTACTAGAAAGATTTAGTAAGATGAATCACTTGATCCCATGTAAAACAGAACATGATGCCAGTCACATTTCCCACCTTTTCTTCAAGGAGATAGTAAGGATACATGGGTTACCAATGAGTATAGTTGTTGCCAGAGATGTGAAATTTATGGGGCACTTTTGGAAGACCCTCTGGAAAAGACTAGGCACTAATTTGTATCATAGTTCTACATATAATCCTCAAATGGATGGTCAAACAAAGGTAATAAACATGGTTCTTAGTAATTTGTTGAGATGTCTAACCAAGGAGTATGGACAAGGATGGGAAAAATTCATTCCACAAGCATAGTTTTCCTATAATGATAGTGCAAACATGACTACTGGTAAGAGTCCATTTGAAATTGTGTATGGAGTACATCCAAGGGGTGTTTTTAATCGTAGAGATCTAAAAGTATATAAAGGGATCAGTAGTCATGCAAATGATTTTTCTCAGTCAATGAGAGAGGTCCATGAAAGTGAAGAAGACATTAATGGAGGAAAATTATGCAGAGGAAATCAATGAGCTCTCCAAATCCACATATTCTAATAGCTTTCTTTACAAATTTTGAGTAGAGGCTCTCAAATTTTCACTATTCGAAGAGAGACAATAATAACAATGCCAATCTTAACAATATAATGGCACCAACTGCATATTCTACTCCATAATCATCATTGAACAATAAATCACTAACCCAATATATCAAATCAAATATACCTTGCCCATATTCACATTACCTTCATAGCTCCCATGGATCAAGGAGTCCCATTCCGCAGCCCATCTTCCTGCAAGTATATAAATTGCATTCACCACTTGTCTTCCTCTAAAAGACCGAACTCTTCCCACAACCTTTTATCTATTTTAAAATGCTGAGATCAAACCATAATAGTCTATGCTAGTCACCATGGACATAGCAAGTAATAAAATTCAGCCATTCAAATGTAATTCTTCCTGTGCATATATCTTTCACGGTCTCCTTTGGGATGACTGCTGGAATGTAGTCTTACGGTCTCCACATAACATAACTATGCCACCACCTTTTCTCTCACCAAGCACTAAACTTAAAACATAATAGTCTTTGAGTATTGTTGGGATTGTCTTTGATACCTTTCATCTCATTCCAAATACAAGAACTGTTGTGCCAAATGATGCTCGAGTATCTTCCCCAAAGGTGTCTGTTGACACAAGGTTCTCAGCTTCCACATGGGCACAAATTCAAAATTGCCTGCAACTCTACAATAACCATTTCAATATTCAAACCAACACTATAATGCTATAAATAACAGTTCTTTGAAACCATTTTAAACCCATTTACCATCCCCATAGGGTCTGTTATCAAACTGACTACTGTAATGTCAATTACCAATAACTTAGGACCCGATACATCAACTAGATTGTGAAACCTGATTCATAAACAAATAGATAATATTGATTTTCACAAACCAAAAACATTAAACTATTCAACTCCTTCCCAAAAACTTGAAAAATTAGAAACATTCTAATAACCAGCTAATAACAAAATATGAAACCGATTACCATGAGAAAAACCAACTCCATTAAGCATTTACATTTGAGAGAGAGAAACTCAAAACTATTTATGATAAACAAAGAAATCCATTAAAATTCTTCCTACATTTACAAATGTATGGCTCTCTGCCTGCCGCTAGAGAGTCATTTGGATTTTCTCTCTTCTATTTACTCTCTATTGCAACTCCTCTTCTTTCACTCTCTTGACTCTCTCTCGATTACATAAGGAGATGTCTATCTAAAGACCCTCTTGATGGTTATAAACCATTTCTGGCCTAGTTTCGTTACACATGTTCTATCAGTTTTAATGATTATTCACTAATTGAATTAAACTTGTGCATAAATTTAGATAATGATGATAGGATATTAACTCTTTCAGGGTCCTTCACCCATTTCATGTTTCATGCTTACATTTGTACTAACTATAATGATGGAAAATTAATTCTTTCATGGGTGCCTATACACCATACTGCCAGACTTAAAATGTTTCCATGCCCCATGGAAATGCCTTGGTGAGACTGCAAACAAATTTTTGGCATCCTTGTCTTCATCATTGCATTGATGTGTCCTCTGCGGTATTACTTTCCTTCCACTCTGACTCCTATCAATGGAGTTTATATTGTTGCCTCCATGGTGCTTCCCATTTCATAGTCCACTCCTCTAGGCTGCTATAAAAACCTTTGTCCATCACTTGGGAGTCCTTCATGCCTCTCTCCCCAATCTATTGGTGACACACAAGACTATCCTATGGCCTTTGGTAGACCTCCCTATCCACCCACTTGCAGCTGAATGAACTGGCACCAAATCTGCAACCATAAAACTTTGTAACAAGAACCAAAACAATAATGATAATGCTACCTGGTGTAGATCCAATCCACATGCTCAGAACCTTTTGAGCTCTGATACTAATATGATGAAGAGGAAATCAATGAGTTCTCCAAATCTACATATTCTTCTAGCTTTCTTTACAAATTTTGAGTAGAGGCTCTCAACCTTTCACTATTCCAATAGAGACAATAATAACAATTCCAATATTAACAATATAATGACTTCAACTACATATTCTACTCCATAACCATCATTGAACAATAAATCACTAACTCAATATATCAACTTGAATAGACCTTGCCAATATTCACATTACCTTCACAACTCCCATGGACTGAGAAGGAGTCCCATTCTGCAACTTGTCAGCCTACAATTTTATAAATTACATTCACCACATTTCTTCCTCTAAAATACCAAACTCTTCCCACCACCTCTTATCTATTTTCAAATACCGAGCTCGAACAATAATAGTCTACACTGGTTGCCATGGAATTTGTAAGTAATAATATTTGACCATTCAAATGCAATTCTTCTTGTGCATATATCTTTTGTGGTATCCTTTGGGATGACTTCTGGAACATAGTCTTATAGTCTCCATGCAACATAACTATGCCACCACCTTTTCTCTCACCAAGCACTGAACTTGATACATAATACTATTTGGGTATCATTGGGATTGTCTTTGATAACTTTTGGCTCATTCCAAATGTAATAACTCTTACGCCAAATGGTGCTTGGGTCTCTTCTTCAAAGGTTTCTATTGACACAAGGCTCTCAGCTTCCACATGGGCACAAATTCAAAAATGCCCACAACTTTGCAATAACCGTTTCAATATTTGAACCAGCACTATAATGTTATAAATAACAGTTCTTTGAAACTATTTTAAACTCATTTACCATCCCCATAGGGACTGTTATCAATCAGAATACTATAATGTTGATTACCATTAACTTAGGACTTGATACATAAACCAAACTGTGAAACCCAATTCATAAACAAATAGATAATATCAATTTCCATAGACCATAAACATTAAACTATTCAACTCCCTCCCAAAAACCCAAAAACTTAGAAACATTCCAATAATAGGCTAATAACAAAATATGAAACTAATTACCATAAGAAAAACCAACTCCATTAAGCATTTATATTTGAGAGAGAGAGAAAATCATAACTATTTATGATAACACAAAGCTCCATTAACATTCTTTATGCATTTACAAATGTATGGCTCTCTAGCTACCGCCAAAGAGCCATTTGGATTTTCTATCTTCTATTTACTCTTTATCCCAACTCCTCTTCTTTCACTCTCTTGACTCTCTCTCAATTACATAATGAGATGTATATCTAAAGACCCTCTTGATGGTTACAAACTGTTTCTTACCTAGTTTGTGATGTAGAGGGCTTGGCACTCTAGGGTTTCCTTCACTCCAAGTTGGTCAATTGAGAAAACCAAAAATCCAATGGTTGTTCTTTGTTGGATCTTCCACCAATTAGGATCTCCAAGACCCTCTCCACCAACTTCTCCTCCAAGGTATATTTGGTTCTTGGAAGACTCCAAGATTTCTAAGCTCAACTAGTCCAACTAGTTAACCAAAAGCTTAGTTTCCTTCTCTACAACTCAACCTAGATTGCCAATCCTCTACCTAGGATATTCCCACACACTCACTGAGACTCTCCATACACTTCTTGACCCTTTCTTGGTCATTCTTCATCCATCCCAACACTCCAAGATGCTCCACCAATCCAATTGGTCTTTAATTCACTAGGAGGGCTAATTGCTCAACTCCTTGTAGGTCTATTTTCACTGATTTTGAGCTATTGCTTCAAAAATCTCCAAATGTTCCCACAAAAAAATTGAAAATATTCAAAACATCATTCAACCCTATAAGAATCCAAAACCTTGACCTCTGATGACACCCAAAACCCTACTTTCTTATAGGCCCTAGATTATAGACTATTAATTAGGCCTCTGGACCAGTGAACATGAACAATTACAAATCTTGTCTCCAATCACTGATTCACCTCTAGCCACAATTGAATCCTTTTAGGAGACTGTCTAGTGCATCTAGAAATGTCACTAAGTCTTTCCCAAAATGTCTTGGGTGCTCACACAAAGTTTGTCTTCTCCCTATCCTGGCTCACCTAGTTTCACCAGTCAGCCATAGGGATTCATTGTTGCCCTGTGAAATCCATTGAGACAACAAAAAAAATAAAAAAAACCCTATCTAATTACCCTAACCATACCTTCCCCATGGTTTCAGTCATTTCCAGCAGAGGAAAACTAAGTTAGAGCCATTTCTACCTTGGCAGCACTGATTTGTCTTTGCCAGACCAGTGGCCTTCAAAATCTTGTAACTTTAAACCTACTAAACTTTAAAAAAAACTATCTATTGCATATTAAAGTTGAAAATAAACACTACACTATCATGGAGCCTGATCACCTATGCCAATCTGTATGTAACCATATAGAAACAAAGATAAAATGTAGATTATACAAATGGATGTACAAACATCTATATAGAGGTGTCAGAAGTAAATGTCTAAATCCAAAATCTCAATAACCTTGTCCAAAAATCAATTACATGCTCATATACTGAGCATAGGTAGTTACAAATTAGTTTAACTACATTTTCTCATTTCTTGCAAAAGTTGCTCGAGCAACTTTTTGCATTTTGATGCATTTTGACTTTCCTTGTTAACTCGATGGTTGATGTTGACTTCTAAGACCCTTAACAAGATATGTAGGGTCCTAAAACATACCTCCAACCCATATTTCCCTAAAATGGCAAATTTTTAAAAATTGAGGCCAAAATGACCTAATGAGCACTAAGCCCCTTACAAACATGAAGTTAGACTAACATGCTTCTAACCTTTTGTAACTTAATCTAACACACACACAAACCCCTAAACAACCTTAAACAACATCAAAACATAGAATAGGGAGGTGCCTTGCACCATACTCCACTGGACAAAATAACTCAAGTCCCTTGAGTTAGGAGGTCTTCAATGGTGACCCCATGTTTCAAAATATCTATCTCTATCATCCAAGTGGCCTCAGCTTCAGGTAGTCCCCGCCACTTGATGAGGTACTCCTTCTAGTTACCCTTCCTTGTCTTCTTTATCACCTTAGAGTCCAAGATACTTTCCAATTTCAATGGCTTTGGGGTAGGCAAATCCTTCACCCAATCATCTTCCTCCAAATCTACAAGTGTAGACTGACCTGTGTCTAGAGGTGATCCCTTATAGGGGTATAAGTCACAAACATTGAAAATAGGTGAAATTCCCAAATAAGTGGGAAATTCCACTTCATAGGCATTCTTGCCATATTTATGCAAAATCTGTAGTGGTCCAATCTTCTTCATCAGTATCTTAGTTGGTTTTCCTTTGAGTAGCCTCTCCTTCCTGAGGTAGGCAAGTACTCGATTCCTAACCTTGAATTGCAAGTCCCTCCTAGTCTTATCAGCTTTGGTTTTGTACTTCTTCACTTGTTTTTGTAAAGTCTTATTGACTTGATCATGCAACTCCTTCATTTTCTCTACAAATGACTCTCCTTATGCTCTCCTCTTTTCCCTCAAACTGAGATCCCTCAAATCCAAAAACCATCTAGGATTGACCCCATAAACTATCTCAAAGGGGCTCTTACCTGTACTCCTATTAATGGAGTCATTGTATGCAAATTCTGGCTGCCCTATGATATGATCCCAAGATTGTCCATGTTGTTTAGTCAAACACATCATAAAATTCCCAAGTAACCTATTCACTACTTCTATTTCCCATATGATTGTGGATGGTAGGCTAAGGAGAAGGACAAATTAGTTCTAAGCATCTTCCAACGAGTTCTCCAGAAGTGACCCATAAACTTTGTACCCCTATCACTGACAATATTCAAAGGAAAACCAGGTATTCTTACTATATCCCTAAAGAATAGCCCTACAATTTGAGAGGCATCATTGGTCTACTTTCATGGAATGTAGTGTGCCATCTTGCTGAAATGGTCCACCACCACAAACACACTACCATGTCCCCTAGGTGTCTTTGGTAACTTCAAAACAAAATCCATACTAAGGCACTCCCAAGGCCCTTGGGGTATAGTTAATGGTTGATACAACCCACTATTGTTGCTTTGTCCTTTTTACCTTTGACAAATCTGAAATTATTCTACAAACCTCCTCACATCTGACTGCATCTTAGGCCAATAGTAATGCCTATGCACCTTCTCCAATGTTTTATCCACTCCAAAGTGACCTCCCAAGCTTCCTTGGTATTTTTCCTTCACAATGTTTTCCCTCATTGAGAACTGAGGTATACACATAAGATGACCTTTGAACAATAGGCCTTCCTACAACACAAACTCACTGAAACCCCCCTTGAAACCCTGGTGAAACTTTACACAAGCTTCATAAGCTTCTTTGAAATCTTTGTCTTCCTTGTAGAGGACCTTCAAATCATCCAATCCTACACTTTGTAGTTGTATCTCTTGGATTGTGAGTACTCTCATACTAATAGAATTTGCAACCTTGTTGCTAACCCCTTTCTTATGCTTAATAACAAAGGTGTAAGCCTGCAATGATTCTACCCACTTCATATGCCTCTGATTTATTTTTTCTTGTCCATTTAGGAAAATTAAGGCATGATTATCCATATAGACCACAAATTACCTAGGTAATAGGTAGTTTCTCCACTTCTTCAAGGCTTGTTCCATGGCATATAACTCCAAATCATAGGTGGAGTACTTTTGTTTTGCCTTATTCAACTTCTCAGAGAAGAATGCCATAAGGTGTCCCTCTTGGCTTAGCACTGCTCCTATAGCCAACTTGCTAGCATCACACGCTACCACAAAGAGTTGATTAAAGTTAGGGAATCTAAGTGCAGGTATCTCTCCAAACCTCATTTTCAACATCTCAAACCCTTGGTCTGCTACTACTGTCCATTAAAACTTGTATTTGATTCCACCTTTTATGCTGTTCAGAATTGGGGCACATACATGACTAAATTTTCTCACAAATTTCCTATAGTAGGAGGCCAACCCATGGAAACTCCTAACATCCCCTATGGACCTAGGTGTAGGCCATTCCAAAATGGACTTAACTTTATCAGGGTCCATTTTCATACATCCATTAGCAACCACAAAACCAAGGTAAACTAGTTCATTTTTTAGAAACTCACACTTTTCTTGATTTATCATCAACTTATCTTGATGTAGCTGTCTTAAGAACATCTCCAAATGCTTCATGAGCTCCTCCTTGGACCTACTAAAGATCAAAATATCATCAAGGTAAACTATTACAAACTCTACTAGCACTTCATTCATGAGCCTCATGAATGTGCTAGGTACATTACTTAGGCCAAAGGGCATTACTAGCCACTCATACAGACCCTCATTGGTCTTAAAATATATCTTCCACTCATGACCTAGCCTCACCCTCATCTGATGATACCCTAACTTCAACTCCACCTTAGAGAAGTAACAAGATCCTCCAAGATTGTCCATCAAGTCTTCTATCTAGGGAATTGGGAACCTATATCTGATTGTGATCTTGTTTATAGCCCTAGAGTCTATACACGTCCTCCATTTCCATCCTTCTTAGGTGCAATTACTATTGGAATAGCACATGGACTCAAAATTTTCCTTATCAACCTCTTATCCAACAAATCTTGGATATGTTTTTCTATCTCTACATTTTGGCTTGGTGTCATCTTATATGCATCTTTGTTTGGCAGATTTTCTCCAAGAATAAGGTCAATTTGATGACTCACATCCCTCATAGGTGGTAAGTCACTTGGAAAACCATTATCTACTGTCATGATACTTCTCCAACAAAGCTTGTATCTTTGGTGGCAAACAAACTTTCTCCTTAGTTTCCTCCTTTGGTTTGATCACTACTACACAATAGACTACTTTTCCCCTTATTCATGGCCTTTATAAACTCTTTCCCACTCAATAACATCACACTTGTCCCGACATGCTTCTATTCATTGTGTTCTTGCAATGGATCCATTTGGAATTTCTTTTCTAGCTTGGTGATGACATAATTGTTCTTCTCTGCATCATGTATTATTTGACATCATATTGCCATGGATGTCCTAGGAGAAGATGGCATGCATCCATAGGTAGTATGTCACATAGGACCTTGTCCTTATAATCCCCAATCTCAAACTCAACCATAGTTTTCTCATCTACCACTATTTGTTGACCCTTGTCCAACCATGAAACCTTGTAAGGTATAGTATGAGGTATCCTTTTCAACTTCAATTTATCTTCCATCTGAGTGGACACTATATTCTCAGTGGATCCAGAGTCCACTATAACCTTACAAATCTTCCCATGAGACCTACAAGTTGTCTTGAATAATTTATTTCTTTGGGGTGGCTCTATGGTTCTAGGTACTTTCAATAAGGTTCTCCTCAACATCAAGTTCTCTCCATCTAGTACTAGCCTTTCCCTGGAAATGGGAGAAGTAACACTTTGAGTGTCATCTTCTTGAACTAACTGATTCCTTCTATCCCCCATTGAAGATGAGGAAGCCTTCTTTGGACACTTGCCCATTGTGTGACCCACTTGGTTGCAATTTTAACACCTACTAGTGAAAACTGAGTTAGATCTCCCTTGGGGTTGGTACCTACCTCTTGATGGTACTCTACCTCTGTATCCTTCCTTTTGGAAAGATCCTCTCTATTGGTTTCCTCCACTACTATCCATGAAATGACTATCTTCTTGTCTATTAGGGCTCTGTTCTCTACCAAAGTTACCCCTGCCTCTCTAAAAAACTTTGTTATTTCTGCCACCTCTTCCTCTTTGATGGAAGTCATTTCTTCTTCTTTCTTTATCCTCTACTCTCAAGGCCAATTGAAAGCATTTGTGCATACTTTCTGGTGCCATCATGCTAATCTCATCTTGAATTCCTTGTCTTAACCTATTTAGGTACCTTGCTACCTTCGCCATTTCATCTTCTTGTCTCCTAGACCTTAGGCTTAGTTTATGGAACTCCTTTATGTATGCACTCACTATCATGTCCTTCTGTCTTAAGTTCTGCAACTTTTGGTACATTTGAATTTCATAATCAGTAGGCAAGAATTGTGCCCTCATTCTGATTTTCATCCTCTCCCAAGAAATAATCTTTTTCTTTTCACTATTCACTATTTCATCCTGCATCATGTTCCACCACACCAATGTAGATCCCTTTAGTCTAGACTTAGCATAGCTGACCCTCTTCTCCTCTGAGATTTCTTTGCAATCAAGTTGGTTGTCAATTGCTTCAAGCCAATGTAACAACTCTTCTCCATTCAGGCTACCATAGTAGTAGGGTATGTGTTTCATGCTATCCTTGTTTAAATATTTGATGGAATCTAAAAATACCTTTTTCTCTTTATCTATCTCAAGTTCTTTTCCCTTGTTGGATGACTCTTCAGTTTGACTATCATCATCCCCATCACTTTCATCTCCCCATTCAGTGATCTTCTTTTTGCTTTTTGTCTCGGACACATGAGCCTTCTCTAAGAGGCCTTGAACAAATTCTATTATGGCATCCCTACTCATTGCCTTAGGAGGCATGTTTTCAACCTATTGACTCTCTTGACTCTCCTCCCCTTTAGACATACACAATATTCAAACTATTCTGACTCTGACACCACTCTGATGCAGAGGGCTTGACACTCTAGGATTTCCTTCACTCTAGGTTGGTCAATTGACCAAACCTACCATCCAATGGTTGTTCTTTGTTGGATCTTCCACCAATTAGGATCTCCAAGACCCTCTCCACAAACTTCTCCTCTAAGGTATAGTTGGTTCTTGGAAGACTCAAATATTTATAAGCTAAACTAGTCCAACTAGTTAACCAAAAGCTTAGTTTCCTTCTCTACAACTCCACCTAGATTTCCAATCCTCTACCTAGGATCTTCCCACACACTCACTAAGACTCTCCATACACTTCTTGACCCTTTCTTGTTCATTCTGCATCCATCTCAATGCTCCAAGATGCTCCACCACAATTGACTCCTTTTAGGAGACTATCTAGTGCATCTATAAATGCCACTAAGTCTTCCCCAAAAGGTCTTGGATGCTCACATAAAGTCTATTTTATCCATGTCCTGGATCACCTGGTTTCACAAGTCAGCCATAGGGATTCATTTTTGTCATGTGAAATTCATTGAGACAACAACAAAAAAAGAACAAAAACCCTATCTATTGACCCTAACCCTACCTTGCCCATGGTTTCAGTCAATTCCATCTGAGGAAAACTAGGTTAGAGCCATTTCTACCTTGGTAGCACTGATTTGTCTCTGTCAGACCAGTGGCCTTCAAAATCTTGTAAATTTAAACATGATAAACTTCAAAACAAACTATATATTACATATGAAAGCTGAAAATAAATACTACATTATCATGGAGCCTGATCACCTATGCCAATCCGTACACAGCCATACATAAACAAAGATATAGTGCAAATTATACAAATGGAGGTAGATCCATACAGAGGTGTCAGAAGTAAATGTATCTATCAAAAATATATTTAACCTTTTCCAAACATATATTCCATTCTCATATATTGATCATGGGTAGTTACAAATCAGTTTAACTACATTTTGTCATTTCTTGCAAAAGTTGCTCGAGCAACTTTCAAAGTTGCTAGCAACTTTTTGCATTTTGATGCATTTTGAATTTCCTTGTCAACTCAATGGTTGATGTTGACTTCTAAGACCCTAAAAAGGATATGTAGGGTCCTAAAACATACCCCCAATCCATATTTCCCTAAAATGGAAACTTTTCACAAATTGAGGCCAAAATGACCTAATGAGCACTAAGACCCTTACAAACATGAAGTTAGACTAACATGCTTCCAACCTTTTGGAAGTTATTCTAACACACACAAAAACCCCTAAACAACCTTAAACAACATCAAAACATAGAATAGGGAGGTGCCTTGCACCATTTTGGTTACACATGTTCCATCGGTTTTAATGATTCTTCACCCATTGAATTAAACTTGTGCATAAATTTAGATAATGATGATAGGATATTAACTCTTTCAGGGTGCTTCACCCATTTCACATTTCATGATTACATTTGTAATAAACTATAATGATTTAAAATTAATTCTTTCGTGGCTGCCTCTGCACCAGCAAATCAAAAGCTTAAAGCTAAGAAGGATGAAGTGAGAAGATACTTATAGTTTGAGGTAGGAGACTTGGAGATGGTATACTTGAACAAGGCTAGGCTATAGAAGTGAATACCAAGAAAACTATAGATGAAGAGGATTGGACCATGTAAGGTGTTGGCTAAGTATGGCCTCAATTCCTATAAGATAGATCTACCCAATGATATGTCCATTTCTCCCATTTTCAATGTGAAGGACTTGATTCAATAAACGGGTCCAAAAATAGAAGAGGGAAAGTATAGTACAGAGGTGACTAAGGATGTGGAAGAACTCCAAGTACTTGATCAGATCAAGCCACAAGTGGAGAGAATTTTGGATTCAAGTGTGAAGAAGAAGACTAGGAGTAAGAATTACATGGAGCATATAGCCAAATGGGAACAATAACCCAAGTCAGAGGCTACTTGGATAGCAAAGAGTGACTTTAAGAAGCATGGTATCAGTTTGGACTTTATCACTCCACATGTACATTGAATTTCTTGTTGCAGGGGGAGAATGGTGCAGGAGGACCTTAAGGTCTCATGGAAGATCTTGATAAAATTTTGGCTTGTAGGTGTTTTTTATCCAACCACCAAGGTAATAAGGACTAAGGATAAATTCCCAAGGTTGTTTTTGTGTGTGTGTAAAGGTAAGAGTGTTTAGAGTCAAGAGCTTTGTGTGATCAATTAGGCTCTAAGTGTTTAAGTCCTAGAAAATCAACAAAGGGTCAAAGTTTGACCAAGACTCCAAAATGGAGTGGAAATTATGATTTTTATGTTTTTAAGTGTTTTAAGGTCTTATGGACTTATTTATATTTGAATTGAGAAAGTTAGGTTATTCAAACATCAAGTGAAAAAAAGCTGTAAAAGTTACTCATGACAACTTTGCAACTTTGCAAAGTTGTCATGACAACATTTCCTAAAAACTAGGAAAGGGATTTAATGGTATTCTAATCCTAACCTAGGGGTCCAAACATGTGGGAATAGACACTTATAAGCCCAAAAAACCCTAATATAGGGGTTGGAAGTGTCATTGTACGAACTGTGTTTTGAAAAGCAAAGATTTGGACTATATTTTGGGATAGAGCCTTCATCTAGACCTTTAATGGATTGAATGGAATGAATTAATGCATTGAGACTTCGTTAATTGTCATTTAATTATTGTGTGTGGTGTTGTTTTGGTATTTTAGCACTTTTTCTTATTATTTTGTAAATTTCTTTAGTTCTACTGATTCTCTAGTGTGTTCAGAGCCAGTCATATAAAAAATGAGTCCCACTTGAGTTCCCAGAGTTAAAATTAAATGGATACTTGGAATCAAGTAGGGAATTGTGTAAGTAGTGTAAATATGTCTTGTAGAGTTTTTCTATGTAGGGGAGTTAATTTTTCCATCAAGCCCTAGGCGAGTACATGGGTATTCTGGATAGGAGCTTGAATAGAATAGAAGCAAGAGAGCTTTCTAAATGGATTGGTTTGAGAAAATAAATGGTTGAGTGGTGTAGGGTCATGTCTCCTTGATATGTGTATGCAACGAGAAGATCATAGGATTCCATTAGAGAAGTTATAGGAAATAGAGAAACTTGACTGGACTACATGCCCTCAAAACCCATGAAAATAGGGGTTTGGTGGAAATTCAGTGTACAGATAACTTGAAGACCTAAAATCTAGAAAATCCTTGAGCCTAGGGTGGTCTTAAAAATAATTAACAGTTAGTTGAGTGGGTTGTTAAGGATAATTGTGAAGGAATCCAAGATTATAGTTTCTAGGAGGCCTAATTGGTCCAAAAAGACTACAAGGCCTAAAACAAGAGATCAATGAACTCAATGGAGAATATTTGAAAGGATCCATGAGAAGGGTTTAAGATTGGTTGAAAAAAATAGAAAGAACTGGGAACACCTTTTCCTATTTCTAAGAGTGAATTTGTGGCATAGTTGCTTGATGAAGCATTTGGATGCATTGTTGGATTGAGAAGGATAGGAGTGTGGTTTGAAGTTTGTGGAGAGTTCTAAGGGAAGTAGAGGAACAAAGAATTGTCCTCTAGATAGGGTAGAGAAAGATACCCTAGGAAGACCAAAGAGAGGGTCTTAGATAGATCAAGAGTTCTCTTGTGAGTTGGAGCTCCCTATCAAGTCCCAAATTCCTCCAGATGTATATAAAAAAAAATTTAACCATATAATTCAACTCAGTGAAATGTATTATGTATCTCAAACTTTAGTCAATAGTATTTACCGAGTATCTATAAAATAATACTGTGATTATCGATCAATGTCAATAAAGTAAAGTTTAAATAAAAATAACAATCCACAACATTCATGCACATTGACACATAGATTTTTAACATGGAAACCCTGCTAAGGGAAAAACTATCTGGGACTAGTAACCCAAAATATTTCACTCTTCTGAAGTCATCCCGGTGAAGAGCCAACCCTATTAAAGGTTATAATGCACACTGTTAAAGGTGACCTAGTTAGAGGATCTAAAACTAAAATTTCTCTGTTGACCATGCATTCACTATGGGGTCAACAAGAAAACACTCAACATTCATTAGAATGTCATAATAAATAATTTCACATCCTGGTCGATTAAGATATTTATCTATAGAAATGGTTAAACTGATACAGTAATTATCTGATTCAAATACAACTCTGTAAACTATAGATTTTCAGATCTATGCTAAGCATATAATACCTCTGATTAATTTTTTCACTTTAGTTCATCTTATACTTCATACTATGTTCTTCGCGATAATGCTCTTTTCCTCTATCACTCTATCATGTCTGCAGAAAATGCTCAGTTCTATCTTTAACCAGTTTGATTTGTCATGCATAAACTTTGCATGTGCACATTAGGTATATCATATGACTCATAATGAATCTCTTATCTCTTATATAGACATCATAGCTCATTTAATTTCCATCCGTCATATTTTTCCTCTCAATCTCCATCATTGATTTTGCCACTTAAACCATCCTTGACAGTTGTGTTAACAAAACATTTCAATCTTTATCATTTGATCTTCCTTGAATTTTCATAACTGTTTGATCAACAAAAAAAATTTATCTTTTACCTTGGGATCATCAATTTCTAGCTAAACATTCTAGTTGGCCTTGATTTGAGTTAACTGCTTAGTCAATATTGTGTTGTGTCAGTGATCCCTAGCTTAGTTATCACTATGCTCAGTATACACTATGTTACTTGGAGCTCACTGTCGCTTGGTGTATAAAAAAATATTCATTTACCAACCACAAACTTTGTTTTTTCTAGATCTTTGATACATAACATATGTTTTCTACCATTATGATACTCAAACAAGTTGACATCAATGACAATATATCAACTGATAATGTCAATCATCATATCTGTAACTTGGTTGACTATCAACAAATGACTTTGAAACACAAAATCAATTTTAGTTCATCACTTCATAAGTATTGTTCAAATAAATAACCTTTCCCAATTTAGTATTTGATAAAGCAATAATAATAGCATACCTTGGCTTTTCATTTCCCTCATATTCCTCAATTTCATCTTGAGTGTTAAGCCCATTCTGAGGCAATACATACTTCATCTCCACATACTTCAAGGTCTTGTAACCAACTGATACCATGTATCCTTTCATATGATCTTCCCATCAACTATAATTTGATCCATCAAATAAAGGGCTAGTCAATTTGTGCACCATCAAATCTACCTCAAGTAGTTAAACTCTTCACCAAGGAACCAGGATTTGATACCAAATGTTGAATATGCCTAATAACTAAGAGGGGGTGAATGAGTTATTCCCATGCAACTAATAAAACTTTTCCTCTCTCTATCAAATCACAAATAACATTATTAATGACTTTAGATTTTTCAATTAAGAACAAAAAACATCCACATAAATATAATCATTAAGAACACAAAAACACAAAAATAGAGAACACCAAGATTTTACGTGAAAACCCAAATTGGAAAAAACCATGGCAAAGCTAATTGTCAAAAAATGCCAAATACCTATTAAGGTGACATAGGTTTGGTGATTTTACAAAGCCTTACTTCCAGATGTTCTGACTACAAGTAGGCTCACTGCTAGTAAAATAAGGGTCACTATCAATACAACAAGGCTCACTGTGAATGTAATAAGCCTCACTTTCAATACACTAAGGCTCATTTTCTATACACTAAGGCTCACTACCAATAAGGATCACTACCAATAAAATAAAGCTCATGACCTAAAAATATGAAAAGAGATATAATCCACAACTATGATCAACACACTTCTACACATGAACATAGATCTCCTTCCAATATATTTGCAATCACTTCACATACCACAAAGAATGAGTCTTATCAAATATGAATATTGATCTTGATACAAAACTAATCCAAATACACAAACAATGAAGCTCGTTTCTCTTATTTCTATAACATGATGAGATCCACCAGGTTGACTAGAGAATTTGAAATAGATCGCACCAAGAAATCCCATAGTAGTAAGGAATTAATTGAGGACCACCTCAAACATTACAACATGCCTCACTAAAGCTAAGAAGTAACACCATCTCCAAGGCACTCCGATCCATTGGATATGATCAACATGTTACACACACATAGACGGGGCCAAAAAATATAATAGATACATATCAAAATAGGATTTATCCGATCAACTGCATGTTGTATCCAATGAAGAACACTAATTTAAACCTCTTAGTGACAACCTAAATTGAAATAGATAGACTATGGGTGCACATTAACCAATAGAAAACCGATATGCCAAACTAGTTGGTTTTACAAGAATCGATACACCAAGAGTTTGGAATAAGTATATGTTGACATCAATGACAACACTAATGAAAAAAACATAGAGCACATCAACCTCGTATTATAATAACCATGCCCAAGATCCTTTTCTTTAATTTTTCTTTCCTAGAAGTTTTAAAACATCTGATATGTGAATTTCCTATCATATATGAAAACTCCCATACATGTCCCAATTTGGGTTGAATGTTTAGGCTAATCTACTCTTTTCCAGAATTTAATATCCTACACAGTAGCCTCATTGGGTAATATTATTTTTATTATTCTTGATAGATTCTAATCAACATGCCCTAATAAATAAGTCCATTTTGAAGTTGACCTCTAAAAGGAATTCTAGGTTAGTGTATATAATCAATTTGGCAAGTCTCACTACTCTCAAAGAAATTTGGTCATCGATATCCTAAAAATATGTTATCAATTCAAAGTATTTGGAAATAAGATGAGGGATTGTTCATTGTGTTGGGATAATGTTAGTTATTACACCATTCCAGTTAGTTATAGCTATGTAGTTATAAAATGCAATTATTCTAGGTCATTGTGGCTTTCTACCATTGTATATTTATTTGGTATTAGAGTCTAACTTTTTATGTTGGAGTGATGATGTAAATATTTTATGGTGTTATAAGTTAACCATGAGTGATGACTTATGAAACATGAAGAATACAATATATGTTGCATTACCTTTGGGAATATAGATATGGTGTTGGACGTGACTTATTTCTATATAATACTATCCATACAATAGAGCATTGTGGTAGATAGAATGAATAAATGCACATAAAACATGTGATAAATTGGATTTGTTATATTTATATATTTTTCTTTCCAGAGTGATTTTAATTCACTATAATTTCCTTATAGATATAAAATATATGATGTGTAACATTTTATTTCCTAGGGTACGATAAAAATGTCAAATATTAAAGAAACATTTCTTTCTTTTACAATTAAATTTTAATTGAGGAATACTTTCTCCTATGTCACCATCAATTATATACCCTATCATCTAAAATCACCAAAATAACACATAGGTCCAAGAAGAAATTAGCAAAAAATTAATTGTTGATATGTGATATACTCATTTAGTTTTGAGCTTTATTATTGAGACATATATACTTGCATTGAATGCAAAAGATGAGCTAGTAGAAACAAAAGTATAATGATTTTCCTTGTATGATTAGTCACTATTTTTTCATGATGCTATTCCTATGAGGTCGTAAGTGAATCATCAGGAAACCTATTAATTGAATGGAGAGTGGGATTTGGATGTACTATCATTGTAACCATAGCTAATGCTACTTAGGTTTTTCTTGCCACTAGAGAAGGAAATTATATTAACTTGGAAACTAGAAAGGTACCTAACTAAGGTCAAATAATTTTTAGATTGAATATTGTGTATCTTTCCTTGATATGAATCCTATAGGTAATAATGGAGTGAACAAGTATCTAGCTATTGTTGGATTATGAAAAGAACACAGTATCATAATTTTCATTATTTCTAATCTAGACTTAATTAGTGACATCAAATGGATAAACTATAATAGAGTTAATTTGGAGTTTGGTGGCACTAGAGGATGGAGCAATTTTCATTAGCTTAAGTTAGCTTCTTACCTTGAGATGGTGTTTTTCATAATCACTTTTAATTCTCACATATATTGTCAAGATGGATTTTTTAGATAGGTTCCAAATATGGTGTTATGCTCAATATGGATTGTTGTCTAGTGAGATTTAGACTATATTATTGATAATTATACCCTTTCATAGTCATCAAACAATAGTAGAGGTTTGTTGTGGCTCTTATGGAATGTTTTCAAATAATTTAAGACTCTGCAAATTGAGAGATTAAGAACATAGGTCAAAGTTAAAAACATTCCAACCTCATTCTACATTTTAAGTGCTAATAGTCAAGAGTGGCAAGGATTTCATATTGATTGAGGAAAATTCAAACGAATAGGCTTGATGAATGAAATGAAATTTATGGTTTCAAGGATTGAGGTTAATTAATACTTTAAACTTGGTAATATTTTAGAGAAAATACCAATATATTAATCCCAATAGAAATAAAAATTTCATATTATACAAGAATAGGTTTTAGGGAAATTATTATAAGAGTACTAAGGTAGGAGAATAGAAACAATCCTAACTCTAAAAAATATGGAAATGAATCAACCATGTTCAAGCATCTAGTATATCTTGCAACAAGTATTGGGATGATGGAAAATATAAATAGCTAATATGAATGAAATTGAAGATATGTGGGTCACATTAAAACCTGTGATATTAAAAAAATGCCTTATCTTTTTCCTTTTGGATGCTAATAATTTGTGATGAAAAAGATCCAAAATATAAATATGTTCAATAATAATAACAATCCACCTTTGACGAGGCTAATATTAATATATAGAAGCACTGAGAGGGGGGGGAGGGGGGATGAATCAGTATAAATAGAATATATACTAATTCAACCAATAATATGATTATCCTTTAAACAACTTCCACAAAACCAAAATAGAAATTATAACTATGCAATAGAAGTAAAGTGATCCAATCAACCACAAAGCATAAACCATAAAACCATTATTTTTAACATGGAAACCCTTGTAAGATGGATAAAACCATGGTGGGGATGACACCTACAAATATCTTCACTACGGTAAAAGAGTTGTCATGTTAGCAGCTTATAGTACCCTATTAGGGGCTCGCCCAATTAAGAATAACTAGTACCTTGTTAGAAGTACAAAGAGACCTGTTATGATCTACCTCACTACATGATATAGAAATCCTTCTCAGAAGTCACCTTGTTAGAGGATTTACACAAAATTCTTGTTAGATTCCACCCTGTTAAGGGATTTAACCTTGCTAACCTTTTGAGTTAGCCTTGAGAAATGAACTCAAACCACTGATCTATAATGGTACCACTTTCCTGTAAGATCCAATTCAATCTATGAACTCTTGACATAATACTTTTTCCTTTTCTCTAATCGCAACCACTAAAAAAATGATCAATAACCCCTAAATAATTGATTTAGCATTCCTTTATATAGTTGTACTTAATTCAGTAACAATATTAAAAACAATCCACAAGTTGACACAACACATTGACCAACCACATGAAAATCCACGTCAAATAAACTTAACATGTCATACCAAAACTTAATACAGATTTTTATTACAAAATATCAATAATCACTTAACTATCTTGATCATATGATCATCAGGAACCAATCAGTAGCTCAATCGGTTCATATAGAATAATTAGCAAAATATTAACATTCACACATTGTTGAATTTACTGTCGTGGTCGTACATTTGAACAATTCTAACCATAAGGATGCATCAAAAATGATCCAATCAACCATTGTGCTCACCATATCAAGGGAAACACAAAACCCTTTCTAGTTACTACCTTTTTGTTCACCAGGTAGAACACTTATCATATATGCTTCACCTATTCATCCTAACGATCAGAAACCTCAACTTATTCACCAAAACTAATCAGGTTAATAAGTTACCATCAATGAAAAACTTAAACTCATAATTTCAATTCCAAAAATCCATAATGATGCCAATAACTACATCTTATAGTGCTCAATAAGAAATAAATAGATAATGAAATTATGAAAAATTGACGAATATTTTGCCATACTTATGCTGTGTATAGTACTTAGGTTGATCAAACTACTTATATAAAAAAATTTAAATGATCACAAGACCTACTCAAATTTTATTTTACACTAATCACAAATTATCTACACCTATTCTGAATTTATTACTATTAATTTTACTCATGCACACACTTAATTAATATGTTAAATGTATCAAAACAATATGAAAAATTGAAACACAATGTACAAATAAACATGAATATGTTCTACATATTTTTTTTATCCAGATTTTATTTTGGAAGGTGTCTATTTGTGTCTCCCTAGTCTGGATTTTTTTTTCTTTCTCTGTCATTGATGTATGTGAGTGGACCCTATTCCTAATTTGGGCATTTCATTCTTTGAATGATGTTGGCTCTTTTCAGTTATGTTATGTTTTCTCCCTTTTTTCAGTGATAATTTTCACTATAGATTTTATTTGCGATAATATTTTCTAGTATTTCTTTTATCTTCTAACATATTTTTTAGTTGGGTTCCCCCCCTCCCAAAATGCATTCATCAAGCTAGCTCACTTAGAATACATGGGTGGTGTTTCTTCAATTTCTTGGAGACTGGGATTTGTGTCTAGTTTTGAAGCCACTATGGTTTTGGCTCTCCGCTTTTTTTTTATTTTTGGATTTTGGTGCAATAAGGTTTTTGGCTTCTCTAGTGTTGTTTTTGAAAATTTCATAACATTGTATTCATGAATTTAATCATTTGTATTTTTGGGAGGCATCTTTCTTTGGGTTTTTGGATTCCTAGTTATAAATGTTTTAGTGTTGGTTGGGGCTGATATTTTTTAGAGTTGAAGATATTTCATGAGTTTGGCCCTTTCCTTATAATTTCTTTGTTCTAGGTGTCCTTTACCTTGATGCTTTCTCATCTTGGAAGAGGTGTTTGGTTTTTTTTGGTACTAGTTTTGTTGGTGGCTATTGGGTGTGACTATTTTATGAGGTTGTTTTATATTTCACTTGTGCCCTTCCACCCCCTCTCTTTATTTTAGGTTTCTTCTACCCTACAATTTTTTCCTTGTGTATGTGTTGGTTAGGTTTTTGCTCCAGTTTTGTTAGGTGTGAAATTGAAGAGGATGCACTTTTATGTGCTCCTCCCCTTCCCTTTCATCATTCTATGTTGTGTCCTTTCTACCTTTCTATTCTATTTTGTGATAGGTGATTGTCTCTTGGATTTAGAGTTATTTTATATTGGAGGAAAATTGGTTTTACAGGGATGACAAACCCAAGTTAAAAACAAAAATAAAAATAGTTATTTCACAAGATGAAATCGATTAACAAACAAACATGAACCAGATGCCAAAAAATAACAAAAAATAGGGGATCGTGGAACCCAAACCTAACTACAACATCTTAACTAGATTGTATTTTTTCCTAATGATATCCTCAAATTTTCTAACTATGCTATCTAAAGGGATCATGCCCTTACTCTTACTCCTCAATCTTGTAGCAGGTGCAAGCATGGAGGAATTGGTCCCAGTCTCAAACTCAATATCCTTCTCCTCAGTCTTCTCTCTTCTCCTTTTCTTTACCTATATGTCCTCCTCACTGTACATATTGATAGTATTGGCCCTTATATAAGGAGAGATGGTTTTTTTCTTTGAAATATTATGAACTGCCATCACTTTCTCATTCAATTTCCTCAAATAGTCACTAGTATACTTCATAGTAGTTTTTCTAACAACAACAATAATATTCAGCTTATTCTGAGTCACCGTAATAGCTTCCTCAATTTTGTTGATTTTCTATTTATGGTCCTCCTTGAGGTCATTGATACATTTATCCAAATTCCAAGTACTAGCCAAAATGCTATCTAGTTTATGAACCGAATGTGATTTATTCCTCAGAGTGTTGATCTTAGAAATGATCCACTAAAAATAACCTTCTTATCTTGCATGAACCTCTTCACCCTTGTCTTAAAAAAATAATTATCTAAAATAGATGAACCTTTTTCTAGTGGAATTTACTTTCCTAGATTCATAGGAGTTTCGTCATCCCTTCCATTCTCCACATTGTGAACATTTTTTAAAACATGGGACCTTTGTCTAGAGGGAGGAGAATCTTTCAACTACACAGTCATTTTTGTGGTCTTAGATGAAGGGAAGCTCCAAAATAATCACTAATCCTGACACCCTATTGGAAAACCTTCAATATTTTTTAGGGTTTGGGGTCATAAAGGTGTTTGTACAGTACCTTTTGCAAACTGGGTCAATCTCCTTAAAAGTAGGGCTAGTTGCATTCTCCTAAGGAAATTGTTGGTGAAATGGATTCATCAATGCTCAGCACTAGATCTAGGGCTTCTTCAACACCCTAACACCACACTCTAACCATTATATCCTCTGGTTCAATCCAATCCTAAATTAAAACTCTATCTATCATCTACTTGCTCCTAGCTTGGTACACTCTGTCTTGCCTAGGGAAAGCTTTAAAAAATAGAAAACACATCTTCTAGAAAATGTACAAAAAGGAAAATAATATACAAAGGATATAATTTCCATCCTCCATGTGCC
Source organism: Thuja plicata (assembly GCA_018584345.1). Taxonomy (NCBI): domain Eukaryota; kingdom Viridiplantae; phylum Streptophyta; class Pinopsida; order Cupressales; family Cupressaceae; genus Thuja; species Thuja plicata. Next base: position 2,098,213 of record MU226855.1, on the reverse strand, counting down.
ATTAAGATCCAACAGATGGAATTCACGTCCAACCTAATCACTAATCTTGACACCCTTTTGGAAAACCTTTAATATTTTTAGGGTTTGGGATCACCAAGGTGTTCATACAGTACCTTCTGTAAACTGGGTCAATCTCCTTAAAAATAGGGCTACTTGTATTCTCCTAAGGAAATTGTTTATTAATGGACTCATCAACTCTTGGCACTAGATCTAGGGCTTCTTCAAAACTCTAACACCATTTTCCAACCATTAGATCCTGTGGTTCAATCCAATCCTGCATTAAAACTCTAGCTATCATCTACTTGCTCCTAGCTTGGTACACTCTATCTTGCCTAGGGAAAGTTTAAAAAAATAGGAAATACAACTTCTATTAAATATACAAAAAGGAAAATAATATAAAGATAATATACTTTCCATCTTCCATGGTCCATTAAGAACCAATGGAGGGAATTCACTGTAGAACCATATTTACATGTACAAACCCTTACACTGGCAATTAACAGTCCAGAAAGGTTTTGATTTAATTCAAACACTCACTATAAAAATATCAAAAGAGAGCATACATAATAAATAAAAAAATTCATGAATCTATTCATCACATAAAATCAAGTGATTCAATCCATGTTATGTGAGTTCAAACTAAATCTTGCAAAATTGTGAAAGTATAGTAAACTGTCTATTAGATCCTTCTTGGAAATGTAACAAAAGTTCATACAACCTCTGTACAATGATTTGGAAGCCCTTATATATATCCCCTAGGCTTATAAAAACCAACTATGATGATCCATAACTTCCATTAGGGAATTTTCCAATTCTCTTCCAAATTTTATTGTACAACTTTAGAAAGCTGTAAATGTTGCTCAAGCAACAATTTGCTACTTTTACATCTTTAACATTTTCATACCTCTGGCCCAAGGAATAGGTTTGAAAAGGCTTCTAACCTCATCTGAGACCCAATTACACCCCAAATAGGTCCTTATAAGAACTATAGTTGTCATTCCTACATATTGCCACATTTTTCCTTCCTAAACATACATAGGGTCTTTTGGACCAAATTCACCACAAAAAAAAACCCAAAGCTACAAAAACAACACAAAATTAACCCAACATAACCTTATTTATGACCATGACCATAAGGATTTCTTCCATAACAAAAAATGAGGTTTATCCTAATCCTAACCTCTAGGTGCTCCTACACCACGCTCCCTCTAAACAAAAGAAGTTAAGTTATATCTCGAGATAGTTATGAAATATCTATGCCAACCTTCTTGAATTCATATTCTACAACCCATGTAGCCTTTTCTTTAGGTAGGTATTTCCATTTGATAATATGATCCATATAATCTTCAAGTCTGGTCTTCTTCTTCACTCTGGAATCCAAAATCTATTTTTCTTGTGCCTTGCTCTTGGGTGGAAAGGGCACATAAAAAATGGTATTCTCTATCTTAGAAGCATTATCAATTTTCTCTAGCATACGACCTTTATATTTGACTAAATATTGCACTTTGAAGATAGGTGATATTGCTAATCTGCAGGTATGTCTATTTTTTAAGAATTCACCCCATATTTGGCTAATACTTTACAAGGCCATATCATCCTCATATGTAGTTTTCTAGGTACACGTTTCTTCAATCCAGCTTTGTTCAAATGCACCATAACCAAGTCTCCCAGTGCAAACTGCAACTTTTTCTTCTTTTCATCCACTTTGGCTTTAAGTTTTTGGGTGTCGTATTTGAGTGTCTTCTTCACTTGATCATGCACCTCTTTCATTATACGAAATCCTCTACATTTCCACTTCTACCCTCCATGCTTCCTAGTTCTTTAAGTTCACAAATTCCTCTAGGATGTATACCATAGATGAATTGCAAAGGATTCTTTCTAGTAGTTTTGTTCACACTATCATTGTAAGAAGACTGTCCCCATGGTTTTATTTGATCCCACACCTATCCATACTCTTTTGTCAAGCACCTCAAAAGGTTACCCAAGACTCTATTAACGACCTTTGTTTTGACATGAGTCTAGGGGCAATAAGAAGACCAAAATGAAAGGTTAGTTCCCAATCTCCTCCTAAGTGTCTTCCAAAAGTGTCTCATGAACTTAACACCCATTTCTAAGACAACTCTAAGAGGAAAATCCATGGACTCTCACCACTTCCCTAAAGAAGTGTGCAATGTAACTCAAATCATGTGTTGTCTTAGAAGGAATGAAGTGTCTCATATTACTGAACCTCTCAACAACTACAAAGATGTTATCCAAACTAGTGTTAGTACTTGGTAACCCAACAATAAAATCCATGTTGATGCATTCCCATGGCCTTTTGGGAATTGGAACAGGTTTATAGATACCAACATTAGTAGCAATACCTTTTTCTTTCTGGCAAGAAATACATTATTCCACATACTTCCTAACATCTTTAACAGGGATAACTTTAAGAAACCCCCCTCTAGAAAAATATATAAAATCCTGGTGAATCTTTCATTTTATTTGTAAAAAAATTAATTCCTATGGGCAAATCTCTCAATTTTTTGGGAAAACAAATTATTTGTATTGGTGAATATTTTTTAATCACAAATTTTTGGTAGAAAATATTGGCAAATCTCAAGCAATAACCAAAATTTCATTAATGACCATGGAAAATAATTATATTGAAAGAAAAAAGAGTTCTTATAGAAAATTGTTAGGCTAACTATGAAAATATTTGATGGGTTTAAGGGAACTCTATAGTAACTAGTTGCTACCATTTATTTAAAATATAATCAAATAATCCTCATTGTATTATGTGAGATAAATGTATCGTTATTTTTATTATTACAATAGGAACCAAAATTTCTTCAGTTTCATTGATTTATCAACAAACCAAAGAAAATATTAGCCCCGATAAGCATTACAAATAAGATAGTAACATTTTTGCCTCATGGAATATAATGAAGATCACTAGATTATATTTTAAATCAATAATGACAACTAATATTGGTGACAAAACCCTACTATAACTAATAGCTATGATATATTATTGTTCAATTAATTTAGATTTCTATAACAACTGATAAAATTTAGGTGAATTGAATCTAACCATCTATCAAATATTAAGTGAATATTTGAGTTCAAATTTTTAATAAAATAAATTATTTGGTGATTTAAATATTTCTAAAATAAAATTTTGTAAAAGCTTGGCGATTTAGGTCGCCTTAAATCTTGAATTATTAGCCAAATTTGGATTCTCAAATTTAAAAAAATAGCCAATTGGTGAATATTAGCGACTAAAAAAATCACTGATCTTTATGCATCCTAGGCTAGTAGTAAAATCTTTGGACTAACTCAAGTGTCTTATTCAGACTAAAATATCCACTAAGACTACCATTATACTTTTGTTGAATGATATTTTCCCTCCTAGATCCATGTGGCCCACACAATTGACTGCCCTTGAATAAAAGACTATTTTTAAAGTATATTCAACAAATTGACTATGGAAATGGTTAATGAAGTCATTACATACCTTGTAGGCCTCAACAAAATCTTCATCATCCTTATAGAGGTCTTTGAAACTTTCCACTCCTATACTCTTTAACTACACTTCTTGGATAGTGAGAAGTCTTCTGCTCAAAGCATCAACCACCTTGTTTATTTAACCCTTCTTATTCTTGATATTAAAGGTATATTCTTGTAAGAACTCCATCCATTTAATATGCCTATTTCTCAACTTGCCTTGGGAATTGATAAAACTTAAGGCTTGGTTATCAGTGAACACCAAAAACTCTTTGGGTAGGAGATAATGTATCCACTTCCTAAGGGCTTGGACTAAGGCATAGAGTTTTGCGTCATATGAGGAATACCTCTTATTGGCCTCATTAAATATTTTTTCACTATAAAAAGCTACCGGTATGCCCTCTTGGGTTAAAACAGTCCCCACTGCTATACTTCTTGCATCACACTCTAGGGTACACAGTTTGTCAAAAATAAGAAGAACAAGGATAGGTTGGGTGGATAATATGTGTTTCAATAGTTAAAACCCCTTATCTACCTCTTTTTTCCACCTAAATTTATTTTTCAACCCACCCTTAATAGTATCTGTGACTGGGGCAGAGATGACACTATAACTCCTAATGAAATTTCTATAGAATTGGGAAAGCACATGAAAAATTCTTACCTCTGTACTAGATGTAGGACTTGGATAGTTGAGTATAGCTTCCACTTTGCTAGGATCAATCTTCAAAGTTCCCTGTGAGACCAAAAATCCAAGATAGACCAATTATTTCTTCAAGAATTCACATTTCTCCAAATTGATGGCAAACTGTTCATTATGCAATCTTCTCGACACAATCTCCAAGTGCTCAAGGTGTTGTTCTTTGGTCTTGTTGAATAAGAGTATATCATCAAGATAGACTACCACACACCTTCCTATCTAGTCCTTTAACACTTCATTCATCAATATCATTAATGTGCTAGGGGCATTACTAAGCCCAAATGGCATGAAAAGCCACTCATATAGCCCTTCTATTTTTTTTAAGTTTGTCTTCCATTCGTCCCCTTCCTTAATCTAGATTATTTGGTAACCACTCTTGATATCCAACCTAGTAAAATATTGAGCCCCTCCAATATAGTCCATTAGATCCTCAATACTAGGGATTGGGAACCTATATCTAATTTTTATTCTATTGATTTCTCTAGATTGAGTACAAAGTCTCCACCTACCTCTTTTTTTCAAGCCAATACCATAGGAACTACACAAGGGATTAAGCTCTTCTTCACTAGACCTTACTCAAGTAACTCATGTACTTTCCTTTCTATCTCCTTATTCTACTTAGGAGTTATTTTATAAGCAACTTTATTTGGAAATACTGACCCATGAATGAAGTGAATTTGGTGACTTACTATTCTCTGTAGTGGTAAAACTGCAGGTGATCCATCATTGACATTGGCTTTGAACTACTCAAAAAGTTGTTGTAATTCCTTAGGAAAAGGTTCTTGTTCAACTTTCTTCCCTTTTGTAGGCTTCATCATAACAGCTAGGCACTCTCCACCTTCCCCCCTTGATATCACTTAAGAATTATTATCCACCAAATACCAACGCATTAGGACTACTAGATTTTATCCTTTCTCCATCTACCAAAGACTAGATCTTGTAGGCTACTCCATCCTTTTGAAATGAATAGGATTTTTTCTCTCCATTGAGCATGGCTTTCCTATTAAATTCCCATGGTCTTCCCAACAATAGATGGAAGTCATCCATAGGTAACACATCACATATAATACTATCAATATATGCTCTAATTTCAAAATCAATCCATGCTTTTTCATTAACAAGTACATGTTGTCCTTTATTCAACCATGTAACCCTATATGGATAGTCATGAGTTATTCTATTCAATCCCAATTTTTTCACTTCTTCCTTTGAGATGATGTTATTAGTTTACCCTAAGTTTATTATCACTTTTCAAACCTTACAAATAATCTTTCATTTCACCTTGAAGAGTGACCTTCTTTTCTTAGGCTCTTCCTTGACTAGTTCTTTTATTAGGACCCTTCTTATCATAAAGTTATCACCACTTTCAGAATTGAGATTAATCTCAGGAGACTTGACACTACTAGTGTCCTCTTGTACATAATTGACTCTTCTCTCTGATTGAGAGGAAGTGGCTTTTTTAGGGAAGCTATAAGAAGGATGACCAAATTGATGGTAGTTGTATCACTTCATATTTTCAAAATAGGAACCTCTTCTACAACCTCCAAATCTTCCTCTACCACTATTGTTAGGACCTCTCCCTCTTCCATAATTACCTCTTCCACTGGATTCACTTCTCTTCTCTATTAGTGTTGTATCCCCTTGTGGTATACACTCATTATGTCTACCACCATAGTTTCCTTTGTGGTCTCTTGTGTCTCTACCTCTTCCTCCGCCTCTACTATTGGTTGCATGCTTCTTTTTTCTCTTTTCCTCCACTTTAAGAGCCAATTGATAACTCTTATGCACTGTGGTATGTGTCAACAAGCTAATATCCTCTTGTATACTCCATCTTATCCCATTTAATTTTTGTGCAAGTTTAATGCTTTCATCTTTTGTCACCTTGGATATTAAATATAGTTTTTAGAACTCCTTAGTGTAAGTTCTCACCTCTAGATCCCTTTGTCTTAGATTTTGTCTTTTCTTGTGGATTTATATCTCATAGTCACCAGGGATGTATGTGTCACTAACCTTAGCAACCATACAAATCCAAGTAGATATGGGATTCTTATCCTCTTTTTTCCTTTCATCTTGCACAAATTTCCACCATGCTAAGGCAGATCTGCTTAGCCTAGACTTCACTGTGTGTGTGAAATATTGCACCTATTACCTGCGACACAACACTTCAATAGATCATTGAATTAGTGGAAAACATGGTTAGAAGAGCATACAAAACACTAAAATTTGCCTATTGCTTTCTAACTAAGAAGAGTATGATAAGAAACACAACAACCCTCCGATTATGCTACTATCAATGACATATACAACTTAGCATGAAAGATTTGAGTTAAAACAAAATATTTAATCATTAAGCATGAATATTATCTCTAAAAATGAACATTATAACCATGCATTCTAATGAAACTATGAAGTAAAATGAAACTATCTAAATCTTAACAGCGTAACTTTGTATTTTCAATCTAAATTATGGGCTTATTTGTGCTCAAAAACCCCTTCTATTTATAGAATAAATGAGAGAGAGGGGGACAAGGTACATTAATGGAGTTGAAAAACTCATTAATGAGGTGTAAGAGGCATTAATGCCTTCCGTATTAATGAGGGATGGGCATAAAAGAATCTTCATTAATGAGACATTAATGAAACCATTTATGATACATGGGGAGGGATGTAAGGCCATACTTGACAAGTTGGTCCTTAGAGAAATTCAAGCTTGAGAAAGTTGACTTTCTCAAGTGGGTTGAGTTCTTAATCACTCCTTAATGGAATGTGACAACATTAGGAGGTGGGTTAGGATAAAATTAGGATTAGAATTAGATTTAGCAAGGGTGAACGGGTTGAGATAGGTTCAAACCCAGAGTCAAAGTGGTTGAAGTGGGTTAGGTTGGGGCTTAGAAGAATATTGATAAAATGAATAAAACTTATTTAATTCATTCAAAAACAGGAATATTAATTATTTAAGGTTTTAATTTCTTTTTAATAATCAATAGGACTATAGCCAATTTAATTAAGTTAATTAGGCTAGGGGATTGGTTCCTTTTGCAAGTGAGCAATTGATTTTAGGACTTTATTTAATTCCTTTTAAAATAATCATTTTAGCCATGTTTTTAATTGATTTTGATTTTGGCTAAGAGTAATTAATCTATTGATTTGATCAATTTAGGAGATTAAATTGATTTCAAAAGAATTATGCCAAGCAGTGACAAGGTCATTTGAACATAATTGGGGGTATGATCACACTTAGGGAAAATAGGGTCTATAGTCTGAGTAGAACAAATCTAGGTGGTTACATTAACCACCTTCACCTTCTATGATTTAGTCACATTATCAAATTCAAAAAGGTTTTCCAATCCTTCTATCCATTCCAGCACTAACACTAGATCCATTTTCCCTCTAAATAGAGGTACACCCTCTAGGGATTTTGCACCCATAGCCTTCAATGCTCTTAGAAATGGATCTTCTTGCAAAATGGGATTAGGCTATGGAACTTCATCTTCTACTGCCACTAACTTTTATTTACCTTTTATTTCATTAACCTTTTTACTCACTTCTTCAATCTTGGCCTCTACTACACCAATATTACTCTCCATCTCTACCAATATTTCTCTTAGGAGTCTATTATCTTCCTCCTAGTCATCAACCTTATTTTCCAACTCTTCATTGGTAACCATCTTTGCCTCACCAACTGATTCAAGATCACACATACACTTTCTTATCCCAAATCATTTGGGCTCTAATACGAATATGATAGGGAGGATCCTATCCTAGAGTCGTCTTGACTCTACCCAAGGTCACCTTATAGACCTTCTAAGGGTTTAGTTCTCAACCCCAACCTAGGAGAACACTCTTGGTTTCTTCCTCCTTATACAAGGGACAAGGGTAAAATCCAACTCTTTCTTAAATTCACTAAAGTAAATTTAATCCAACTCAACCAAGATACTTTGCAGAATTGATTTGGTATCAATTCATAGAATCTCATCCAATTTTGATTTTATTTTTCCTATACTTCAATCACTCTTGTCTTGAGTTCAATAATTATTGGTTCTAAAATATATTATCCCTATTAGCCCTAATTTGGTGCTAAAAACCTTATAAATCCAAAAAATTCCAAGGTTAACTCCAAACTAATCAGTGATCCTGACATCCTTTTATAAAAAATTCAATATTTGTAGGGTTTGGGGTCACCAACATGTCTGTATAGTACCGTTTGCAAACTGGGTAAATCAACTTAAAAATAGCACAATTTTCATTCTCCTAAGGAAACTTATAGTGAAATGGATTCATCAACTCTTGTAACTGGTTCTAGGTATTCTTCAACACCCTCACACCACTCTCTAACCATTAGTCCTATGGCTCAATCCAATCTTGCATTAAAACTCTGACTGTCATCTACTTGCTCCTAGTTGAGTACACACTGTCTCCCCTAGCACAATATTTTAAAAATAGAATTTTTTTTTTCTAGAAACTGTACAAAAAGGAAAATAATATATAGAGGCTCTACTTTCCATCTTGCATGGGCCATTAACATCCAATGGAGGTAATTCATCGTAGAGCCATATTTACATGTACAAACCCTTACAGTGGTAGTGAACGGTCCAAGAAGGTTGTAATTTAATTCAAACACTCAAAAATATAAAAAATATCAAAAGAAGTATCTAAAGAAAAAGGAAACAACTTCATGAAGCTATTTTGCACATCAAATCAAGTGATTCAATCCATTATAGTGAGTTCAAACTAAATCTTGCAAAACTGTGAAAATATAGTAAACTGTCAATTTGATCCTTCTTGGAAATGTACCAAAAGATCATCCAAACTTTGTACAATGATTGTGAATCCCTTATATATGTCTCCTAGGCTCATAAAAACTAACTAAGCTGACCCATAATTTCCATTAGGGAATTTTCCAATTCTTGTCCAAATGTTGTCATGCAACTTTTGAAAGTTGTAAATGTTGCTCAAGAAACATTTTGCAACTTTTACATCTTTTACATTTTCATAACTCTAACCCAATAGATGGTTTCCACAAGGATTATAGCATCATCCTCAACCCAATTACACCCGAAGTAGGTCCTTCTAAGAACTATAGGTGTCATTCCTACATTTTGCAACATTTTGGCTTCTAAAACATACATAGGGTCTTTTGTACCAAATTCACCACAACAAAAACCCAAAGCTACAAAAACAACACATAATTAACCTAAAATAAATTTATTTATGAATTGTGGTGAACATATTGGTCCTTGAGAAAATTAATCAATTTATAAAGGATCTAAACCAATTAATCAAAGGAAAACTATCAACAACAGTTGAATTAACTTCTCACAGCTAATTCTCTACATTTTTAGGTACAACTACCTCTACAAGTATAATACTTTTTATCCCAAACAAAGAAAAAAAAATTCAAAAATGTTTTGACCAGAAAGAATTAAAAAATACAACATATGTCCATTCATAACCATGAATCTGAACATAGCAAGGTTGTTTCAAATAGTTCCTGAGAAATCAATACTCAAAACTAAACTATAATATTATAATGATGATCGACATTCACCATTTCTTTAAAAAGGTGCAAACTCAAAATATACTGAAGAAAGAGAGAGATGAAGATGTGTAGGATTTCATCCACAAATAATTATTGATTCCAACTGAAATGAAAAATAATTCTATTTCTTCAACAAACAAATCGAAAAAGAAGATAAATCACCACTTCAAAAACCAATGAATTCTTGTATCTTTATGATTCATTTCAGTATATAACAAAAAGGAAACAATATTCTCCTTTTTTTTTTCAGATAGCTTAAAAATATCCTTAATGTTTCGACCTTGGTCGACTTTCAATTTTTTCCATATATACTCACACATGGCCAATGAAAAATTATTACCAAAATTTACTCCCCAGGAGTTATTGTTCAACATTTATAAAAAATAACTTAAAACTGAGACATAAATAATAGGAAAAAGGCCTAACACCCTGGGCACATCCTTCACATAGTCAACTACTTTCCATAATTGGATGGATTTCTTTCCACTCCTCTTAAGCTATAATGAAGGCAAAAATGAGTTGTTGATGTGGCAACCCGATGCATGTTATCCTCTATTTCTAGACTTCTTTGTTCTTTCAAATTTGTGCCCTTTTATCCTCATGCATATTAAGGTGATCTCATCTAATGATTAAAAATGATTCAATGTGTGTTAATCTTGATAAATCACATGTTGTGAGTGGCTTTGATTCATTGGGTTCTTTCATCTTCTCCTATAGAGTAGCGATCACCTCTTCACTGCTTCTTACATGGCCTTTGTCATTTCTCATTAACTTGGCATCAATTCTTTTTATGTCCCCTTGTGTAATATCATTTATGATTTCCAACTCTTTTAGTAGCTCATTTTATTTGTTAATTAATTTCTCTATCATAACATTTCTCCATTAAATACTGACCTGGGAGACATAAAAGACACTGTCATCTAAACCAGAAATATGATTTTTAACTAGAAACTTCTTGAGTCCATAATTATATATTTTTTCCATCCAGATTTCTTTCTCTACACATTTCTCCTTTTCTTCTTCCCAAGAGATGATCTTTGTTTTCATATTTTTAGCAACACCACAGGAGGTCTTCAGAGTGCTACTTAGATTGTTTATGTGTTTTACCACTCCAAGAGTTACAAAGTATATCCAGTAACCAAAAGTATTTGCAATCATTTGGTCCCTCTATATCTGATTCAAGAGCTTCTGGTTGGTTGGGGATTTAACATCTAGGGTGGTAGGAATTTCAAAAATGGGCAGTGGATCTAAACTCTATATCACATGAATGTATTCGGCCAATTTTTTCAAAGCCTACTTTATTTCTTTCTTGTCCCTTGCATCCTTCCAGATCCTAGATGTGATCTTTTTATTTGATAAGTTGAATATCTTCATATCTACCTCCCTGGTACCTTTTCCAAGGTCAATTTTTTATATCTCTTAATCTTGGAGAGATATCTCACTCTCATCTTTTCCCAATGCATGTTTGGCTATTTCAGCCATCCAATAACCTATTTTTTTATAAAAAAATTTAGCCCAGATTCCATTTTTGGCTTTTTACTCTTTGAGAACTTCCCAAGACACTTTCTCACCATGTCTTCAACTGGGAGGGAAGAAGGGATGATTCTTCTCTTCTTATTTATAGACATCTCCAACCATCTAGGTGCTCCACTAGGCTTGGTTTGAGGTGTTTGAACTTTTGTATTGTCTACTAAGATCAATATGTCATCCTAATATTTTCTCATGTCTATCTATTGATCCTCATCCATCACTTCCATGTGAGTTTCTTCAACAATTTTATCTCCCTCTGAGTCTTTTAATTGGTATGTTGACTCTAAATCAATTAGAATGTTTAAACTTAACTATTGCTTATGGCCTTTCCTTCTTTATGAATGGGTGGCCCAAGGAGGTAATGAAGACTGGACATGAACTTGAACTTTGCTTCAACAAGGTTCAGGTTCAACTTTAACTTCTACTACATCTGTAACGAAGGATTTGGTGAATGGATTAGTGGAGACAAAAACATTTTTGGGAGAACTTAGTCAAGTAGACATCATTTTGGTCACTTGCTTCTTTGAGATAGGCTTGATCAGTTTGTGTCCTTCCAACCATTTTTCTATCCTTTTGAGCACTGTTAACCAAAATTTCCATTCCCTATGAAATTTGGCCATCCTCTGTGTTTTCCCGCCCAAAATGGCTAGATCCTTTCAAAATTTTACTCTTGTCTCATCGCGCAATCGCGGTGATTTTATGTTCAAGTCATTGAGTTTCACGAGTGCGTGATGAGCTACCAATCGCGGTCATCGCGCAATCGCGACCTATTCTTGCATAAGTCCAATCCACCCCCGACTGAGCGATGAGCTGAAGGAGATGGTAATCGCGCAATCGCGAGCTATATAGGTCAAGTCGTTCTAGCTTTGCGACTGAGCGGGTTCAGTGTTACAATTCCTAATCACGCAGTCGCGAGTTGTTTCTAAGTTGTCATGTTGGGGCCGCGAGTGCGCGACGAGCAGAAAAGGAGCTCGTGAGTGCGCGATGAGCAGAAAGCAAGGCCTCGTCGCTCACTCACCGAGAAATGAACATGAAAGGAAAATAGTCTGCGGGTCTGCGACGAGATGGAAGAGGAAAGTTATCGCGCACTCGCCGATCAAAAGGGACAAGAGAAAAGAAGCCTGGGACTGTGCGATGAAGTAAAAATAGAGGTCATCACTCGATCGCCGATCAGATTTGAAGTGTAAAAAATTGCTCGCGAGTGCGCGATGAGCAGAAAAGGAGGCTCATCGCTCACTTACCGAGTAATAAGGACAAAGAAGGAACTACTCGCGAGTGAGCGACCAAAGGAAAAGATGAGCTCATCATGCACTCGCTGAGCAAAAAAGGTAAATAGAAGATGGCCTGCGAGTACACGACGAGTAGAAAGATATGGTCATCGCTTGGTCGCTGATCAAATTGGGTAAATGGAAAAGAGCTCGCGACCTTGCGACAAGCAGAAAAGTAGAGCTCATCGCTCAATCGCTACAGTTGTCAAATGAAAGAGAAAGAGGCTGCGGCTGTGCGACAAACCGAAGGGTAAAGTCATCGCGTACTCGTCGGGAAGAAAAGATAAACAAAATGTTGCTCGCGAGTGCGCGATTAAGCAGAAAGTGATTCCTCGTCACTCACTCGCTGAGCAATTCACATAAAGGGGGATCCGTTTGCGGGTCTGCGACGAGCTGGAGGAAGAGGTGGTCGCGCAGTCACCAAGCCATAAGGTTAAACAGAATGCTGCTCATGAGTGTGTGACCAAGTAAAGAAAGAGCTCATCGCTCAATCACCAATGTTTCAAGGACATCAGAGATCAGCTCACGACTGAGCGATTGAAAAAAGAAAAGGCCTCGTCGCTCACTCGCCGAGTGAATATCATAAGGAAAGAATGGCCTGCGAGTGTGCGACTAAGGAAGAAAATAGAGCTCATCACTCACTCGCCGAGCAATGAAGATAAAGGATGGGCAACCTGCGAGTGTGTGACTGAAGAAAATAAGGAAGATGTCGCCCAGTCGCCGAGCAGTTCAGATAAAGTAAAAATGGCTCGTAGGTGCGCGACCAAAGGAAAAGGTGGCTCATCGCTCACTCGCCGAGTAATAGGAATGAATGAAAAGGGGCTTGCGACTACGCGATTGGAGTATAGAGATGGATTATCATTCAGTCGCGCAGGATTAAAAGATAGTTTAACACAGCCTGCGATTGTGCGACGAAGATGTAGATAAGGTTGTCAGAGCTCAGGGGTGTTTTTCTCAGTTGTAGAGGGATTTCCAGAATTGATCAGAGGTTTTCCAATTGTAGAAAATCATGCACAAAGAAGTCAGCTGAGATTTGAATAGATTTGTTTCAATGACGGTGAAAAAGAGGAGATTCAACATGTTGCAGAGCAGAACAGAGTTATGGCTGAGTTTCTAGAAGTGCTAAGAGGAAGGAGAAGAATTCCTGGGCGATGATAAGATGAACACTTGGCTATGCACTATTCATAGACAAGAGAGACAGTTATTGCAGAGAAATATAGGTGAACAGGTGTACATGACTATTCAGAGTAAACATAAATGTTATTAGCCGCCGTCTACCAAATCTGATTCCAATTGCCAGATCGAGGAGGAGCATGAAAATATCTATGAATATCTATTTTGACTCGGTCATTCTCGACCGCCTTCTCTCTCTCCTTTCCTCTCTCCTGTGTTTTTAGGGTTAGGGTTTCCCAAGACCATCTAAAGCTTGTTGCATCCTAAGGGATCCCAAGATGGTCTTAGCCCTATATATAGAAAAAAAGTTGCAATTGTCGGTTCTTCTTCTTTTGTTCTTGCTGTTCTATAACTTTTCTGAGTTCTTGACAGAGAAAAAGAGATTTTGTGACCCAAGAGTTCTGATTATGTAGGAGGCATGCTTTGTGGAAAATTTTCTATCCTTAGTATATTTTGTACATGAGTCTGTAACTCACTATGAGGAGTAATATGCAGAGTTTCAATTTTTGGATCAATTTGTTGGATTGTGTCAACCTTGTCTCTTTTCTGCTTGTTTGTATGTGTCTTGATTGTTGATGGATTAACTGTGGATAATTTCATTCCTCTTAATCAATCCTTTCACAGTGTCTACTTGCAGAAGAGTATGTCTGCTTACAGGTTGTAACTAGTGTTTTACTGTTTAAAACTGTTAACTGTGAAGAAGTCTTTCCTTTTAACTGGTTTACTCATGACCTAGTTATGAAATATTTATGCATTCCTATACAGGGGACTTGTGTTTTACTTACAATTCAGAGTTAGTTTACCCAGGGGTTTATCCTGTGTGTGTTATGTTTTCATGCCAATTTCGGTGCATCCCCTAGTAGGTAGTTTGCTTTCAGTCATTTCCCTTTCAAGCAATCCTTCTATCCCTTTCCCTCAAAAGTTTTACTTTCTTGTTTAAGAAGCAAATTAAGGTGATTATCCAAGAGGAACCAGCCTAGAACCTGGAGGTCTCATCTCAGTTAGCATAGGTCCCAGACCTGGAGATGATTCCCTTGTTATACTGGATTATCAAGACCAAGAGAGCTTGAGATCAGAGGCGCAAATTCAATGTATAACATTTCTGGCACGCTCGGTGGGACAGTACTAGAAGTATATTAGAGAATATTTTGTAACCTCTGGTATGCAGGTCACATAATACAAGCTTTTAAGAAGTCATTTTAACAAGTATATCTGGCAACTCCACTGGTTTCAAAGGTTCAGACTAGCCCTGTTTAAAATATATGAGAAAGATTGCAACTAGGAGCTCTAAGCCCACTGAGTTTTCAGAGTTGCCTTTCAAGGGAAGTCATAAAGGCAGGTCAACTCAAAGGGAGTCCCCTACGAGGAGAGTTCAATCTACACCTCTTGATTCATCAGAAAGGAGGCCTCTTGCTGTTCATCACAGAAGAAGAGGGAGATCTCTGACCAGAGATCTAGAAGATTCAAGCACAACTAATATTTTTGTGAATCTTCAAGTTTCAGCTTCTGCAATGGCTAGAAATTTTGCCTTTGCACCCTTCAATCAAGGAAGCCCATTAAATTTTGTAGTGCATCATGATGTACCCCTGGTGGCATTGAA
>MU226855.1:2062440-2074388 GCA_018584345.1 Thuja plicata | reverse complement strand
AGTCTTTCCTTTTAACTGGTTTACTCATGACCTGGTTATGAAATATTTATGCATGCCTATACAGGGGACTTGTGTTTTACTTACAATTCAGAGTTAGTTGACCCAGGATTTTATCCTGTGTGTGTTACGTTTTTATGCCAATTTCGGTGCATCACCTAGTAGGTAGTTTGCTTTCAGTCATTTCCCTTTCAAGCAATCCTTCGATCCCTTTCCCTCAAAAGTTTTACTTTCTTGTTTAAGAAGAAAATTAAGGTGATTATCCAAGAGGAACCAGCCTAGAACCTGGAGGTCTCATCTTAGTTAGCATAGGTCCCACATCTGGAGATGATTCCCTTGTTATACTGGATTATCAAGACCAAGAGAGCTTGAGATCAGAGGCGCAAATTCAGTGTATAACAAGCACATTATACATCCTCTCCTATATGTTATCTTCTTCTCTTTTATTCTAGTCTATGTCGGGAATAGGAAGTTGATGAATCTTTTTAAAGAATGGAGGTTCAACCACTTCATCATTGTCTTTTTGTTCCACTCCAGTGATGTTCATTTCAAGCTTTAAATTCACAATTTTCTCCAATGTTAATCTAGACCAAATTCTTCTTACTTCAAACTCATCTACACAGTCTGCTAAAAAATCCTCTAACTTTGGCTCATGCATGAATGTAGGGGATACAATCATATGACATAGGGAAAATATTTTGTAGTCAAATTGGACCTAGCATGATATGTGCTAAAATTATGGTCTATTAATTCTTTTTCCATGGCCATGGCATCTTGTAATAACTAAAAGTCATAATATTCAAGGTCAATTTGGAATATGACTCCTGAATCTTTCTTTCCCTTAATATTTCTATCCACATGAGTTAATTGTCTATAAACTTCTATATTAAAGAGGCCATATTAGCAACCTTAATCAACTCCTCATGAAGTCTGTTGGAAATAGAATCAGCCAAATCTATGAACTATGTTGGTCCTAGGACCTTTTGGATAAAAAAATACATCTTGTCCTCCGAAAATAATGTGTGAGGATTTCCCTTGATCCTATTTAACAACAATACAACATGTCTCTCACGCCTTTGACCAAATGCTCAATAGGTAGTATTATAGGTAGGTGAGACTCACCTTTATCTAGTTTTATTAATTATTTATGTGTAATGGTGCTCTTGTATTCCTTTTTTTTGGATTAGAATTATTTATTGGCCTCTTTAATGGTCCATTCCTCATATGTCTCTCTAGGAAGAATTCTCAGAGAGACCATCACTATCTACCAGCTTATTTTAACCATAATGATTCCTGAGAGTGTATGAATACACCTTTATTTTGCATGATATTTGTTAGCACATTCCAGTTTTAGTTTAGAACAAGGCACTGCAATTGGGATGATGAACTATAACTGATTGAATTTTTGAAAATGATAAGATGATGATCACCGAGCTGCAAAAGTAAATGCAAGACATTAAATAAGTTAATGTATTGTATTTTCATTAATCTCAACTTGATATAGTTTGATTGTTCATATACATATTGGTCATAACCTTGAAAATTTGAAGAGACAATGTTTATGTGGTCAGTAAAACTTAAAAGGTGTGTATACACTAAGGGAAAATATACACCGAGGGACAGTGAACACCGAGCAGTTCACAAGGTATACCGAGTACCATAGTAACTAAGCATAACTGAAGTTGTTACCGAGAATAACTAGCGTTGATGACCGATCATAATTGAATTTAAAGAACAACAAAACTACTTAGTTGGCAGAGCTATGTTTAGGGATTGACTGATTGATTGGTTTATTTTCAACTGTATACAGTAAAAAATGGCTTCACTAATTAATTAATTAAATAGTTATTATTTAATTAATATTGACTTGATGAATTAATTAAATATTTATTATTTAATTTATATTTACTTCTATGTATTAAGTAAATTATTTAATTTATTTAATACATTTAGTATAGTCTATTCTTCTTATCCTAAGTCTTCTAAATTATTCTCATTAAAGTGATTAATTACATAGTCACTAAATATGACTAAGCCTCCTAGTCCACCTCATAGACCTAGTCACTTGACACATCACCTTGGCTAAAACAATTAATTATTATTAATTATTAATAAATCATTATCGTCACCCACACATGTCCTATTCCTAAGGGCTATGTGGCCTCATAAGACTTGATTTCATGACCACATGTCTTCTCCTACACTAAATTAAGAAGAAATGCCTATTCCTAAGGAGCTCCTCAAGCCTCCTCAAACAGTCCAAGATGACCCATGGGACACTTGTACCAAGATTCCTCATGAGGAAAAATTCCTTCCTCCTCCATGATCTTTGTGAGACACTTGACATATGTCTTTCTCTTCCACCTTCTCCTCCTCTATCTCAATGTAGGAGGAACATCCTCCCTATTATTCCTCTCACATTCTAACTACATCCCCCTTTCTCTCAACCCCTTCAACCAAGTCAATAGAAACCCTAGGATATTCCACCTTTCTATCAACACCCTAGGAACATGCCACTTGGGCTTGGGTCCTCCAAAATACTATAAAAGGAGCCTCCTTCTCCCTTTGTGAGCTTATAGGAAATTTTGCAATCAAGCATTCAAGTATTAAAGCAATCAAGCATTCAAACATTTAGCAATCAATAATCCAAGCATTCAATCAAGCATCCAAGCATTTTCATACCATTCCATCATCGATTAGTTGCATTTTGCATACATTCACTCAAATCTCCACACTTTGGTGACATATTGGGCAAGCAGCTTCAATTCAAAATCTGAGAGCTCAACACACATCCAAGAAATCAAAGCTAGGAGCACAATGGAGACAAGCTATGATGGGTAAGTGAAGGTAAACTTTTTTTTACTTCATTTGATCATTTGTATTCTTCATTGGGTTGCATTTAGATAGATTTATTAGCTTTTTAGTAGTAGTATTTTGTTCATAACAATAGACATATATTTTGCATACATTTTTGCCACCCACCGTGGGGCCATCCCCATGAAATTGACATTTTGTTTTTATTTTTTCCGTGTGAAGGATTCTACAGCCATTTTCTACACATTCATCCCTGATACTTGTGCATACATCCATTCCTACTACGTTTTTGTTCAAACTGCGCATTCATTCAATCAAGAACTACACTTTCATGCGCTATTGTTGGGCATTCACATATTCTATGCATTTGTTCTCTATTCCTATGCATTCATCTGTTGTTTCTATGAATACATCTTTTCCAACAGTAGAAGCCTATTTTCTCATCATTCTATTTTGGCTAACTATCCTGACAAGTTTTTTTGTTTGTTCTTGTAGTTTTTAGGTTGTTTTGTAGGTCGTAAATCTGAAGACCCCAATCTCAAATTATTGACAGTTTACTTGCAGGTTCCTAGGGGTTTTCCAAAATAAACTATAACCTTTGTTTGGGCTTAAAATAAGACATGTTTTTTCAAATTTGTGTGTTGTCTTTAGTTTAGCAAATTGTCTGTTGTGTCTTGCTTTTATAGGTCAATTCTAATCCTAGATTATAACAACGTATCCTCTCCCCTCACCATCCATGGACCTTGGGTGTAAGAGAAAATATTATAATATTTAGAGGGCGGTCTTTAGTGGGAAAAGAGGTACTCGCCCCAAGGAACGACCCAACTGGTAATAGGCTAAAGCCAATCCCCTCTAAACTGGTATACAAAATATGTCATTGTGATTAATCTCACAGTGGACAAGTATGAATTTTTTGTGGCAACCAAAATATCCTCTAGTACCCACGTGGTGCGTTGAATTCCCTACATTGTTAAGGTGAAAATATTACTTTGAAAGGATTGGGAGAGCCCCCTTAATTGGGAAAATAACTTGATCACAACCACCTGAATGGATGTTCTTACAAAATATTTTGTTTAGTAGCCAAAAAAACCTTCTATGTGCTGGTTCAACAGGTAGCCCAACATGTGAAGACACCCCACATTACTCACAATTCATAGTAGAGATAGTAGTTCTTTGGGAAGTAATGACCCATTGAATTTGGAACTTGGTGTGCCAGAGAAGTGAGTTCACTATAAGGAGGAGCCCGTGCCTCCAAGTTCCTAGGCTATCCTCTGTGAATTTGCATGGCTAGATTTTATTATCCAAGTGGGAATTCAGCAGATACTGTCCTTGCCAACCTTAGGAATTTTAAGCATGTTCGTGCATACATACTAGATTAAAATTAGATTATATCATTTATTTCTTGTGTGTGTGTGTGTGTGTGTGTGTTTATGCATTTTCATTTTTCCAAAATCACTTGAAAACCACAAAAATTTCCAAAAAACATCCACAAAACCATAAAAAAAAAATCGAACCTGGGAATATGTCACTTTATGCTACACATTTGTCCAATACTCTTGCACATTTGTTCCTACACATACATAACAATGAGCCTTTACACGGACCCTCAAGATTCCAAGAGCACTTTTTGAGATACCCATTTTTGTCCTCAGTACGATTCTGGAAGCACATTCAATTTTATTAGACCTTTGATCTTTAGTTTTACCATCTTCATCATTTTTCATTATCTTTCTTTCATCCAACATTCACCAAATCAATCCTCAATCTTCAAAATCTACATTTAAGTGTTGAAACATTACCTTGATTACCAGATTTTGGCTTTTGTGAGTTTTTATCATATTAGGATCTATCATCCTTAAATCAAAACTTACCTAGGTCACTATCTCTTGGTTTTCCCTGGTCATATCATAGTGAGATCCATACCTCCTATTGACTTAGATTATCAAGTTACCCTATCTACTTCAACACTTTTGAATCTCTTTCTCACATCTTTTCTATCATCACATCTTCATCTATTTTCATCTTGTGCCTTTTATGGTTCAAAATTGATCTTAGAAAATCAAACAAATAATTAATCCAAAATCTATAGAAAATATGAAAGGAGGCAATACCAATGAGGAAAACCCTTGGTCTAAGAAAAATTTAATTTTTACATCCCATGACGAACCCACAGATCAAGAGTTAAGAGATTCCATGCAAGATTCTAGATTCTACAATGTCATGGAAATACTTTTAGACATGGATAAAGGGATGTATTTCCTTATGCTTGCTCCACAAGGAACAAAACTACCCAATGATTTTGATGTCTCTACTCTTACAAAACCCCCCATCGCAAATGATCAAG
This sequence comes from Thuja plicata, assembly GCA_018584345.1. Classification (NCBI taxonomy): domain Eukaryota; kingdom Viridiplantae; phylum Streptophyta; class Pinopsida; order Cupressales; family Cupressaceae; genus Thuja; species Thuja plicata. The sequence goes on along the minus strand of MU226855.1, from coordinate 2,069,233 downwards.
AAAACCCAGGTGGTTCTCTAGAGACACATTCTCATGGAGAAAAGGAAGACAAGAAAAATAGTGCTTCCCAAAACACCCAAGGACCACTAGCACCTTTGGATCTCGTCCTACAACAAATCCAAATTTGTCAACAACAAATTTGTGACATACACACTGGATCATCAACCAAGAAATATTCCTTGGATGATATATGTCCCTATCCTTTTGATAAGAAGTTGGCTATGATTCCATTCCCTCCTCACTTTGAGGTACCAAAATTTGATAAATATAAAGGGAATTCATATCCACAAGACCATATTCACGAATTTTGTGTTGCTTGTATTGAAGTCACCCACAATGACACATATCTTATAAGACTATTTCCACAATGTTTAGGAGGACAAGCCATGGAATGGCTCTCCAAACTACCCCCAGGTATCAAGTCTTTCATTGAGCTTATTGACAAGTTTGTGACTCACTATTCATATAATATCAAACATGAAGTCAATATGCTTGATCTTTGTAATGCACAAAAAAATAATGGACAATCCTTCCTTACTTTTTTGCAAAGATGGCATCAATTTTTTGCCAAGTATCCATGAAAAATTCCTGAACAAGAAAAGATGGATATATTTTTCCATAACCTTACACAAAAAATGAGCTATAGGTTACAATTGCAATGTCCTCCAAACTTTAACAAGCTCATTGAAAATGGAGTCAAAATCAAGGAAGCTATTTTTAGAAAGGGGGAGATTAAGATTTATTCCAAAGGCAATGTTGGATCCTCAAATTCAAATTCCAACAAAAACAATAATTATAAGTCCAAATTTTGGAACAAAAAAAGAACATTATCAATGATGGGGTTGTGGACAATCAACATATTAAACCAACACAACCTATTTTGAATCTCACAAGAAAATCCAATGCTACTCAACCTACTCATAGAAATCAAAGTGAAAATTAGAATACCAACAACAATTCATCAAGATTACCCTTTATGCCACGTAGAATAACTTTTACTCCTTTGGATGAATCTCTTGAATCTGCATTAAGGAAGTTGATCACAAAGAAACTCATTGCACTTTCTAAAACTAGAGATTTTGAACCTAGGGTGAAGCCTTCTTGGTGGAATGATAATGATTATTTTGAATTTAATAGAGGGAAAGGTCACAAAACCAATGGTTTTCAAAGACTCAAACATGCGATACAAGATTTGATCTAAAGTAGAGAAATTAGTGTTTATGGACATACCTCAAACGAGTCACATACCGCTTTTAAAGATCCACTTCCTAAACATGAGAAAGGAAGTTCCTCAAATACTAAGGGTGATAATCAAGCCAAATACAATACCACATCCTATAACTATATAAATCACATTTCTGAATGCCATCCTTCCCAATACTATGTCAATGTGATTTCTATCAAAGAAAAGTGTCAACCAGCTAATGTCAATACTCGAGCCCAATCCAAGGTTAATACTCAAGGTGTCTCATCCAAACCTAGCACCTCTTAGAACAAGTATGCCTATTTTCTAAAGTCCATGCTAAATGTTTCCAATTAATACAATCTTTTAGATCAATTGAAGAAAACACCAGCCCAAATATCTATACTAGAGCTTTTGCATTTGTCACCTTCTCATAAGGATATTCTTGAGAAAGCTCTCCTATAAACAAATGTTCCTACAAATCTAGATCAAGCCCAATTACAAGCTATGGTGGGACATTTAAAAACTCTACATTACCTATCCTTCACTGAGCATGATGATCTATCCATTAATCAACCACATAATTCTCCGCTTCATATAGAAGGCCTTGTACAAAATCATAATTTAATCAAATGAGTAGTAATAGATGGAGGAGTTGGCTTAAATATATGCACTTTAAAACTAGTCCTTGCATTGGGATTTTCTAAAAATGCTATAGATCCAAAGAAGAAAATCACAATTAAAGCTTATGAAGAGGAAGAGAGGTCATCCAAGGGATATGTTTCTCTTCCTATCAAATTTGGTCCTATAGTCAAAGAAGTACTTTGTCAAGTCCTTGATATGGATTCGGCATATAACATTGTTTTTGGGAGACCTTGTATTCATTCTATGCAAGCTGTGTTGTCAACTTATCATGAGTGTTTGAAGTTTCCACATAATGGTAAAGAAGTAACTATCAAAGGAGATCTGAATCCTTTTTAGTACTGCAACATTGTGAAGACAACACCTGACTCCTTGGTACCCTATAATTGTATTGGATCTCTAATAAAAACACCTATCGATCCTAGTAATGAAGCATTGACCTCTAAATCCTATCAGATCAAAATAGACATAAAAGAGAAAAGTATGGGAGAATACACTTTGGGTCAAACTTTATGTATCACAGAGTTACCCTTATCTCCTAAGTCATATCAAAAATATTTGAATACCAAACAACAATCAGAAGCTCCTTCTACGCTTGTTTATGGCACATTTATAAGTCGGGGCACTATATCAAAAGAGGCAGCTGAGCATAATGCTAATAATTATCTAAAACACCATAAAGATAAAGAAGAGGAAAAACATGAGTATATATCACCCAATGTATACGATAAGGGATATACTTTTTTGCAAAATATGGTATATCAAGGTATTGGACCTATTGGGTTGCAAAGAGAGGATTTCATAAAATCGGTTCTGAAAAATTCAAATTACCAACAAGACACCACCGGATTAGTATACAAAAGAGAAGGACCAAAGGAATCTAAAGGTAAAGAAAAGATTACACCTTTCTACAAGAATTCTAAAGCTCATGCATTACAGTTCTAGAAACATGGCATATATGTAGATCCAGAAAAGAAAAAGATAGAGACATAAATCATTAACAGACTTAGGGATGATGATAATGATGATTCTAATGCTTATGAATGGGATTCATTATCTGAATATACATAAGAGATAGGATTTGATGTTTTTCATACCTATAGTAATGATTCTCATGAGTGGGAGAGTTCAAGGATGGAACCATTAGGATTAGATTCACATGATACTACTCCTGGCGATTGTGAGGAAAATAAGAATTATCTTGAGATAGGCAATTCAGACAAGAGTATGGAAATAAACCTTTCTGATACAATCATAAACTTTGAGAAATTTTCCATCAATACCATCTCAACCTTTAAAATTTACCCAAATGATCCAATACCCGTTATCCACCCTGAGCTTATAGCTTGGGATTCCCCAAATAATCTAGAACTTGATGTTTTCCATAACGATGATGCAATTATCGACTATCTTGGAATCAAAGATCATCTACCACCAGGGGATCATAAATCAATATTTCCAATAGAACTCAATGACATGGCTTATTTTGGAGAGGTTGCCAATATTTTCAGTGGTAAAAATAATCAATAGATCTAATGGTGAAAACCACTTAGTGGCAGTGTTAGATCCTAAAAAAGTAAAAAGAAAATACGTATCTGAGGGTGAAAACCTCTTTGAGGCCCTTGAATATGGAAGGATTGACACTCTCCCTAATTATATGTATCAAGAGAAATCTTAAATACTTATTGAACCAACGTTGCCTCTCAACATTGGAACGCAGGAGTCCCCACGTATTCTAAAGATAGAAACATCTTTAACAAAGTCGGAAAAAGAAGCCTTTTCATAGCTTTTCAAAGAGACACATATCAACTTTGCCTTGTCTTATACTGATATGCACGGGCTTGATGATAATCTGATTATGCATCATTTTTCTATTGCACCAAGAATCAAGCCAGTAAAGAAAAAACTCAGAAAAATGCATCCCCATATTGCACTTATGGTCAAAGAAGAATTGAAGAAATTACTGGATGTCGGATTCATTCAAGCCATTGACTATTCTGAATGGAATTCCAATATTGTACCACTATCCAAGCCAAACAAATCTATCTGAATTTGTATAGATTTTCATGATCTCAATAAGGATTGTCCTAAAGGTGACTTTCTACTGCCCAACATTGATATTATAGTTGATTTGATGGCTGGGCATGAGATGTTATCCTTAATGAATGGGTTTCCTGGGTATAACCAGATCAATATTGCACTATAAGACTAGGAAAAGACTGCTTTTACATGTCCTTTGGGCACATACTATTGGAATGTGATGCCTTTTGGGCTCAAAAATGCTTGTGCAACTTATCAGAGGGATATGACCATAATATTTAATGACATGATGCATACCATAATGGAGGATTATGTTGATGATATCCTAGCAAAATCAAAGAACAAAGATGGTCATTTGAGAGTGTTGGATAGAATATTCACCTGGATGGAAAAGTAGCAGATTAGACTCAATCCAAAATATGTGCATTTGGAGTTACATCAGGAAAACTGTTAGGGTATATTCTCTTAGCTAAGGGCATATAAGTTGATCCAAAAAAATTGAAGGCAATCATGGAGATGGATTCACCTATGAATATCAGTTAATTAAGATCTTTACAAGGATTCCTCCAATCAATCAGAAGGTTTGTTTCTCAATTAGCAAATAAAAGTCATCATTTTCAATACCTGTTACATAAAAACATCTTATTCAAGTGGGATGATACATGTGTTCAAAGAAGCATTCAGTAAGATCAAGAAATATTTAGCAACTCCTCCTACTCCTTTGTCACCAATTCTAGGCAAGCCACTCTTGCTCTATATTTCAGCTACATAAGTCTCACTTGGTGCCCTTTTCGCCCAACAAGATCAAGAAGGAAAAGAGAAGGCTATATATTACACCAGTCGCACCCTTGTGAGATATGTGCTCAATTATTTACCAATTGAATGAGCATGTATAGAAGTGGTCTTTACTTCACAAAAGTCGCGACATTACATGTTGTCTCATTCCATCAAGCTTGTTGCAAAGATTGATCCTTTGAAGTATATTTTGAGTAAGACAACATTGATAGGAAGATTGGATAAGTGGGTTATGTTTCTTAGTGAATTTGATATTGAGTATGTTGATCAGAAGGCTATTAAAGGAAAAGTGATTATAGATCAATTAGCTGAGGCACCACTAACAGATTATCAATCTATACATACATAATTTCTAGATGCACATATCTTGACATTGTCTACACAAACATGGAAGTTGTACTCTGATGGATCATATAGTCACCATGGTTCAAGAGCTGGAGTATTATTTGTTACACCACAAGGATATACAATACCAAAGTCTTACAATTTACTCTTTCCTTGTACAAATAATGTAGTTGAGTATGAAGCTTTGACAATTGGATTGAAGATGGCTCTGCAATGGAAAGTCACTGAATTGAATGTCTATGGAGACTCCCAGTTGATTATCAACCAAGTTAATAATGAATACCAGACCAAAGATAACAAGTTGGTACCATATAAGCATATGGTAGATGGCTTTAAGCAATATTTTTCAATCATTACCTTTGAGAAAATTCCAAGACATGAAAATAAGGCTGCAGATGCTATGGCAATAATTGCCTCTCTATTTGATGTGGAAGATACTAAAGCCCATTTTGAGTTCTTAGTGGAATGCTTGAATTTTCCTGTGTATGATGATCCTAATACAAGTAACATATGTCATATTATCAGACAAGATTCCCCTACCTATGGAAAGATATATTCCTATCTAAAAGAAAATATCATTCCACTTGACTTATCCAAATACCAAAAATGAACCTTTTTACACCAAACCTCCTGCTATCTCCTCATATCCGACACCCTGTATCGGCGAGGTATTGATGGTACTCTCTTATAGTGTCTTGAACATGATGAAGCTTAAATTTCCTTACAAGATGTACATGAGGGCATTTGTGGAACACATTTGAGTGGTACTTCCTTGGCTAAGAAACTCATGCGTATGGGTTACTACTAGCCTACCATGGAGACAAATTCCTTTCTTTGCTAGTAAATGCAAGAAATGTCAAATACATGGGAATCTTATTCATCCAATAGCACAACAACTTCATCCTTTTACAACAACATTACCATTCAGTCAATGGGGAATCGACCTCATGGGTACAATTCACCCTCCATCCTCCAATGACCATAAGTTCATTATAACTGCAACATAATATTTTCTGATATGGTATCCCTATGCACCTTATTAATGATCATGGGAAGAAATTACAAAATCAAGATATAGATGAACTATGCGCTAAAGTCCACATCACCCATCATTATTCCACCATTTATTACCCCCAGGGTAATGGCCAAGATGAGGCATCTAATAAAACTATTGTCAAAATCCTTCAAAAGACTGTGAATGACGTTGGTCGTGACTGGCATGTCCAATTGAATCCTTCCCTATGGGCTTATCGCACTTCCACCCATACTCCCACTGGAGCCACACCATATTCCCTTGTCTATGGGTCTAAAGTTGTCATGCCCCTCAAGGTTGAGTTACCTTCTCTTTGTGTGTCCCTGAAAGATTTGATTCTAGATAAAGAATATAGAGTGGCATGGCTAACTGAATTAGAATTGCTAGATGAATGCCATCAATGAGCCTTTGACCATTTGAAGGTCTATCAGCAGAGGATGTCTCCTCAATATAATAGTAAAGTAAAACCTAGAGAATTTCAGGTGGGAGATCTAGTCCTTTGTGAGAATCCCAAAAATCAGCAGCATCATGAGAAGAAGGGCAAGTTTGAACCTAACTAGCTAGGTCCTTTTGTTGTTACAATAATCTATTGTTTCATGGCCTATCAATTGTCTACATCTGAGGGAGATCTCTTGGATGAACCTCTTAACATAATTCACCTCAAGAAGTATTATGCATGAAATCCCCATGAAAGGGAAATGAAAAAAAAAAAAAAAAAAAATTTAAAAAAAAAAAAAAATCAAAAAATACAAGAA
>MU226855.1:2042406-2062390 GCA_018584345.1 Thuja plicata | reverse complement strand
AAAAAAAAAAAAAAAAAAAAAAAAAATTTAAAAAAAAAAAAAAATCAAAAAATACAAGAAAATTACAATAAAAGCATTTGGTGAAAACTTGGAAACAGGTGCCATTTGTGACAAGTTAGCTCCTCCCTGTATTATGATTCTTCTAGCACATCGTCCCATTTGTATATATATATATATATCCATAATAAAGTGACTGTTCAAGTCACCCTTCACCTTATACATATTATAATAAAGTGGCCAATACATGATTATCCTATCCATTGCATAAATCCCTAATAAAACCCCATCATAGCTTGGTCTACTATCTTGGTTTTCACCCTAGTCCAGTGTGTCTTTCTTTTCCCATAATAAGTCAGTCCATCACCTAGCTAGGGGCATGTCCTCAACCTTGTTTGGGAAGTGGGTCTATGATAGTCATGATTCTTAGAGGATAGAATGGAGTACTTTTCACCAGACAAGTGAACACAATCAACTATTCTTATACAATGTTATTCTAACAATGATTCATAAAATGAGACCTATCTTTTGAAATGTGACCGTTTATCTATACATTTATAACAACATCACATCGACCAAACTGATCAATAAACCTAACACTATCTTCTGGCAAAGAAATATATATTCATGGCAGGCATGTTACAATGATTTGTTATAAGATTATGCATTCATATATGGATTTCATTTTTATCATGTTCCTATGCTATTCTGGGTTAGCTTTGACATGAGTTTAACACTCCAAATATGTCACTGATTAGAATAGCCAGGATGTGACATGATATTTTCTTTGATTTTTGTTTGTCGGATATTTTCCAATGAAGTCAAAGGAACAAATAATTGAGGTGTCTGTGGGTAAGTTCCTTCATCCATTGAATAAGTATTGACAACATACAAATCATGTTGTTATGCGAATACTATTGAAAGTGATACGCCACACATACCTCAACTCCAAATATTTGTTCCCCGATGGAGGGGGGATATTCCTTGTCTGTTATGCAAATGAAACTTAGGTCATCTTGGTTCAATTATACCTAGATTCTTGTCAAGTTTTCTAGATTAAAATCCATGCAAGAAGTGCTCAAGTCATCTTGGTTTAATTATATCATGATGCTTGCACCTTCTTTCAACATAACGAGCTCAACGATGAATATCAAATTCTAATAATTATGAAGTTTTAAGATGTTTATAAAGTTGTGGAGATACTACTTTCGCATATCATTTTGCATTGCATTTAATAGATCATAAAATCTCCATTTATAGGGTTTTGTAGGATATCTTGCTTAAATCATCTTTTCTCTTTGTCTATTCCTCTTGTGTCAGACACATTGTTATTTAAAATTGAGGACATTTTGGATTAAAAAACTATAGCATTTATCATGGTTCATTGTGTATGTCCTTAAGTTTTACTTTGTTAGGATTGTTCATTTGTGTATAACCATTTAAGTTTACATGCATATTCTAATCATTTCATTTTATCATAGTGGTCATTTCATCACATTATAGGGCATTATATTACTACCATCATTATACATTTCATTTTATATATCATATAATTTTTATTTTTCATTAAGTTCATTATCATCACATTTCATCCATCTATTATGAAATTCATTCATATACCATTAATAGTTACATGATCAAATCATAACCATTATGCATCCATATAGAGATAAATTGTTACATTACTAGTCATAAAGAAAAATGCATAATCAAAGTCATTCATCACATCCTGCATATGTTAGTATCCACACACACACACACACACACACACACACACACACACACACACACATATATATATATATCATCATAACAAATGAATCATAGAAGTAATTATAAAAACTGCATCATATAGAAAGTCCGTCATCAAGAGTCCATAAAACAAAAAATAACATGTCCAAATGTCCAATGATATCTCATGAAATAAATATGTGTCTGTAAGTGTCCATGAAGTCTGTAATGATAGTACAATGATGATACAATGAAGCCATAAATACAACATGTATAACAAAAAGTTAAGATCCACTGCCTCCAGACTCTGTCTGACGATGTCTACGTGTTGCAATAGAGGTCTCTGCCACTGATGGATCCCCAGAACCTTATGGTGGTCTCAATGGGTGTGATGATGTACCCTCACTACCCACCAACCCTTGTCTCTGATGTGATGTTGTGTGTGCTACATATGAGATCTCTCTAAAGCTCCCAATCCAGTGATCCCATGGAACAACCTGTCTGTATGCCTCTCTATAGTAGGTGATTTCCCTACCAGCTCACATCATCATCCGGAGACTATCTACATAAGGCCCCAATGTCTCTATGGACTCAAACTCATCTAGAAGTGTCTCTACCTCTCCTAACTACTCTATGGAGGTACCTATCTCATGTCTAACCTATGAGATCTCTCCCTCTAGTCTCTCCACCTATCTCTCTAATCTAGGGATGTGGTCAGCCTGTACCTGTATCATTGCTAGTCTAACTAGCAACACATAAATGTCTATGTCCTCCTCCTCTATTGTGTCCCTATGTAAATAGGGATCTTGGCCTTCGACATCCACCTGTACCTGTACATCCTCCACAACATCGAGGATAGACTCATCTTGAATATTATCCTATCCAACTCTGCCCAGTACCACTCCCTCATGGCCCTGTATCATATCCGCCTCATCCTACACCTATCCTGCATGTATCCCCACTTGTGCCTGTACTAAGGGATTTACCAATATCAGTATCTGTGTTGGTATCTATGCCTATATCTACACCTAGGCCTATATCAGTGCCTGTCTCAGGGAAGCTGCTCGTCTCTATGCTAGTGGCTAGCATACCTCCTGCCTGGACAGAGGTGGCAATAAATCATGTGGTCTCCCTCTACCACCCCTCCCTCTTCTTGGACCATCACCTACATCATCTCCGTCATCATCATAACCTCTACCTCCCCCTCGGCCTCTCCTATCCTGGCCTCATCGCCTACCTCGACATACATCCTCTGGATCTCTCTGTTGAGTCCTCTCTGCTGGGTCAGTCAGTCTTAGGAATGGATGATACCTTAGGTATCTCTCATACTCTACCATCATGCATGGGTCTACGACCCCCTGTCTCATTGACCATGCCTTAAATGGCATGTCCAAGAATTCCTGCCTCACAATCTCATAGGACACCATAGGCCCCAAGTCACTTCTCTCCTAGTGGGTGCGTGCAAACTCTATCACCCCCTAAGGCATCTCCTGAATCCTTCCAAACTATCACAGGACACTACTCACCGTCTTCCTCTCTATAATAAAGGGAGTCCTCCCTATTAGCCACCGAGACTCAAAATAGTATCCGTGCTGACACTCGTCCTCCCATGGCTCACACACCAAGTAGGGTCTCTCGATTACAACATCAATGGTATCAAAATTATATCTCCAAAAATCTAATCATCCCAGCTTACACTAAGACTAGATCAATGCATAAAGGAAAATGTATGGCTACCTGATGCCCTAGAATCTCAAAATTGTAGGTCGTGTGATGGAAATGTGCTCCCATGCCCACACATGGAGCAATGTAACACCTATTGATAAAGAGGCTCCCCTCTGATATACCACTTGATGAAGATCATCAAACAGATGAGCTAACAAGAACACCCCCAAGCAAAATGGGTCCCCTTATCCATCATCCTCTGTAGTGTCCAGCCCCACCCAATTGCAAAGCTATGCAATCTCTGATCTAGTCAAACATATCCTCTAATTTCTCTAGCCAAAACAACCAAAAGTGGCTTGTATAACTCCACCATATCATCTGAGCTAATCTATGCCTTGTCTATGTCCTCTTCACCAAAAAATCCTCTACACTCTGTCAAACCACCATGATGGTCATACTGCACCAACTCTCCCATGATAGGCAGTCGCAGGATGTGATAAACATCCTCTAATGTCACATTCATCTCTCCTATAGGAAGATGAAATGTACTCATCTCTGAGTGCCATCTCTCCACAAATGTAGTCACTATACCCAGGTTCGCCTGAATCTCAGGCATGTAGATCACATGATATAGGCCCATCGCCCCAATCAAAACTCTGTTAGTCTCCAACAATGCTGATCTCAAAATCTGTGTCCCGAGATATCTCTCTCACAACATAAAGATGTCAGTAATATCCTCCTATCATTGAAAATCAAAAAATCCAACTATTAGGTTTCGATCAAACTAATCTATCTATTTATCCTATCTATCAATTGAAAACATGTTTATCACATGTCTCAAAAGAAAAATTCTATCAATTATCTACCAAAAAGATGGTTTACTAGGGACCATGCTACAATGTTGCCTATCTTGACACAAATCAATAAAAATATAACGTCGACCAGATCATATCGGCTTATCGATATCAAGTTTGACCTAATTGACTTGTCATTTTATCCAAATTCTATCTTTAAATGAAAGTGCAGCACATAAAAATGCATGGGTAGGAACCTTTGTCCTTCGTGCATTTTTAACAGATGTGCAACATTTCTAAACAAATGCACAGCATCAGAATTCCACTCCCATGCATAGGATCCCTAAATGAATGCGCAACTTTTTCGCAAACATGGCTAGTTGTTGTGCATACATGCGCCACAACTGCGCATCCATTTTTAGCCTCAAAAACATCAAAATTCCTAACCTAACCTACGGTTGGATCTACCCTAAACATGCTACAAATCCTATCAAAAATTCACAATTGAATCAAATTGATGAAGCAGGATGAATCACCTACTGGCTCTCTAGAATTCGGTGGCCTCTAAAAGCCTTTGACCCTCTCGAAATGATGATCTGAAAGTGGGAACAACATCTTCTCAGCTTTGCTCTTCTCTTTCTCCAATCTCCAATCTCCAATCTCCAAATGACAAGTCTACATAATGATCCTATAGTGGACCCTTTGACACTATATATAGCGTATGGACCCATTTTGCTGGGTGTATGGACCCTACCCACTGATATCATTCCATTTCACCCTATTTTCCCTCCCATTTCCTTCCATTTGTTTTCATGAGATTGATATAACATTCCAAAAACAACAAAAAACAAACAATCAAAAAACCAAAACAACACAATCATGAATTTTGTCAATCAATCTCTCGAGGGGGCATGCATAGTTTGTCTTTGTTGGCATTGTCTGGGGCAGGGGCAAAAAGATAGATTTTTCTTTGAAACAATGTGATTAGCACATTATTTCAAAGAGGGGAAAAATGTATACACTACAAAATGGATTCACTAATTAATTAATTAAATATTTATTATTTAATTAATATTTACTTCTTCTATTTATTAAGTAAATAATTTAACTTAATTAATACATTCACTATAGTCTATTCTTCGTATCCTAAGTTTTCTAAATTAGTCTCATTAAAGTGATTAATTACATAGTCACTAAATATGACTAAGCCTCTTAGTCCACCTCATAGACCTAGTCACTTGATACATCACCTTGGATAAAATAATTAATTATTATTAATTATTAATAAATCATTATCCTCACCCACACATGTCCTATTCCTAAGGGCTATGTGGCCTCATAAGACTTGGTCTCATGACCACGTGTCTTCTCCTACACTAAGTCAAGAAGCAATCTCTATTCCTAAGGAGCTTCTCAAGCCACCTCAAATATTCCAAGATTACTCATGGGACACTTGTACCAAGAGTCCTCATGAGGAAAAATTTCTTCCTCCTTCTTCTCCATGGTCTTTGTGAGATACTTTACATGTGTCTTTCCCTTCCACCTTCTTCTCCTCTATGTCAATGTTGGAGGAACATCCTCCCTATTCTTCCTCTCACATTATAACTACATCCCCCTTTCTCTCAACCCCTTAAACCAAGTCAATAGAAACCCTAGGATCTTCCACCTTTCAATCTCCACCCTAGGATCATGCCACCTAGGCTTGGGTCCTCCAGAATACTATAAAAGGAGCCTCATTCTCCCTTTGTGAGCTAATAGGAAATTTAGCAATCAAGCATTCAAGTATTCAAGCAATCAAGAATTCAACCATTTAGCAATCAAACATCTAAGCATTCAATCAAGTATCCAAGAATTTTCATACCATTCCATCATCCATTAGTTGCATTTTGCATACATTCACTCAAATCTCCACACTTTAGTGACATCTTGGGAAATGAGTTTTAATTGGAAATCTGAGAGCTCAACACACATCCAATAAATAAGGCTAGGTGGACAATGGAGACAAGCTACGATGGGTAAGTGAAGGTAAACTTGTTTTTACTTCATTTGATCATTTGTATTCTTCATTGGGTTGCATTTAGATAGATTTATTTTCTTTTTAGTAGTAGTATTTAATTCATAATAGTAGACATCTATTTTGCATACATCAATGATCAATTAAACTATATCATCAAAGATATTTAAAGCACGTTTTATTCATATTTATCAAGGAGAGATCTACAAAATAAAACTAAAGCAAATATTTATGAGATAAAGAAAGTATGTCGAGTTTTACGGATCAAAATGTGATCTACAAAAAAAACAAGGAGATTGAGTGGCTAATCATGTCTATATAAAGAGACAAGGAATTCATTATGAAGAGAGATGAATGATTAATATATTCCGGTGAAGATAGAATTCTTAATGCAGATTTGATCATATAGGTTGAAGAACAAAGCCAGGGAATTCTGCAAACACTAAGAAACAAAAGACAGAGCATTCATCGAGAAGAAAAAAGAATGAAAGAAATGGAACTAAAGTGAACATTGATCAGAGAGGTATTATTGGACTAACAATAGAGCTGAATATTTCCAAGTTAAAGTTGTATTTTGAATAGATCATTTACTGTATCAGTTTAACCATTGATTCAGAAAATCTCTTAACCGAGTGGGTTTTAACAGTCCTTATTGTATTGAGATACTCAAAAGTATCAAAAGGTTTTCTTGTTGACAACATAGTGAGTTCTAGGTCAGAAGATAAACTGTTGGTTTTAAATCATCTAAAAAGGTCACACTTAACAGTGTGTTGTAACCTTTAACAAGGTTGGCTCTTTACCAAGCTCACTTTAGAAGAGGGAAAATATTTTTGGTTACTGGTCCTAGGTGGTTTTTCCCATATTGGGTTTCCACATTAAAAATCTATGTGTCAAATGTGTATATTTTTCATTGCATTGATATTTTTCTTTACACATTATTAAAACTAGATTGGTTAGTTAACTCTAAGTTTATTTTCTGCTACTCGGTAAAGTCTAGAAAAGATAAACAATATATCTTACCGAGTAGTTTATATTTGTTAGAATTATTTATTGCATACATCTTGATGATTGGGGACTGTAAGATAACTGAGGGAATTATATTTGAGATATAAGTTTTTGATTAGATCTTTTGGAATTATTTTTAAGGCCACTGATTCACCNNCCCCCCCCCCCCCCCCCCACCTTAGTTACTCTAACAATTAGTATTAGCACTTTAGTACTTGGAAGAAAATTTTAAAGGGACTTAAGCTAAAGATCACAAGATGAGTAAAAGGGATATGCCTAAGTTGAACAAGGACAAATTTACATCATGGAAAATCATGATAAGACTTCATCTATCAGGTATTGGAAATAATGTTACACAACACTAGGATACTAAATATGTTCCACCTATTGGACCTTTGACCGTTGATCAATTGACAAAGAAACGTGAACACAATTCTATGATGATATAACTTGCTTCTTCACTAACCGATGTTGAATTTGAAGATGTGAAATCATGCACCTCTACAAAGAAAATGTGGGAAAAAATCAAGCTAGCCCATGGAGGAGATGCATATGTGTTTACAACTAAGCTGAAAGCCTAAGAGCCAAAATTTGATGACCTGAGAATTAAAGAAGGAGAGAACATCACTCAGTACATTGACAGAATCAAATAAGTTGTTAATGCTATCCATGGAGTAGGAGGAGTACTTGAGGAAGAAATAGTTGTAATTAAAATTCTAAGAACCTTACTGCATGTTTATGCTTTTAGAGTATCTACAATTCAATAAATGAGAGTAGTGACAAATAAAAATTTTCCTCTTGATAGTTTGATTGGGAGACTTATTTCATTTGAGGTGAACACCTATGACAACAATGTCTTACCTACTATTGAGTCTGCATTCAAGTCTTCTCTGAAAATAAGAAAATCTAGTAACAAACACACTATGTGAAATGATAGTGACAGTGATAGTGATGAAAAAGAAATTGATGAATTTGAGGCACTAATGGCTAGGAGATTACATAGAGGTAAATAAAGATATAAAGGTAAATTACCATTGGTCTATTTTAATTGCAAATAAATTGGATATTTTACTACTAAATGCCCTAACAAGAGAAAGGATGAAATAAATAATGATAGATCTTATGAAAGGAAGTATGACAAAAGTGATGACCGAGAATACATAAGCAACCGACACTCTAACAGAAGAGATAACCGATATTACAAGGACAAAGGCAAGAAGGCTTGTTACCTGGTTGAGAACAAAGCTGAAAATTCTGATACTGATTCTGATGAAGATGTTGAGGTAGCATTTTTTTCTATGAAGGATGATTCAAATGAAGAAGAAAGGTATATTGAAACATCACTCATATCTAAAATGATAAAAAATGATGTTTGTATTATTGATAGTGGCTGTAGTAATCACATGACTGGAGATAAAGAAAAGTTTGAAGCTTTTGAATATTATAATGGTGGATCAATTAGGATTGGTAATGACTCACCTTGCCCATTTGAAGGAAAAAGGTGTCATCATATTCAATAATCTGATCAGATGTGAAAATGCATATTGGGTGAAAGAACTTAACTATAATTTATTGAGTGTTTCAAAGATGAACAACATAGGATACCGAGTTGCATTTGAAAACACAAGGGAAAAAATCTATAGTGGCATAGAAAATTTGATGTGTACTAGTGAAAAACAAAAGGAAATCTATTCTATCCTAACAATATTGAGACCGCGTGTTTATTGGCTAGAAATTAAGATGTTTTATTGTGGCATAAAAGGTTATGTCATGTAAATTTTGACAACATGGTCAAGATAAGTAAGAAAAAAAAAGTGAGAGGCTTACCAAGTATTTCAAAGCCCAACCATATTATGTGCAAAAATTGTCCAATAGGAAAAATGACAAAGTCTAATTTCAAGACAAAAATCTACACATCTAATGCTATTCTAGAGTTAGTCCATACTGACTTATGTGGACCAATGATAAAAAGGAACTATTATGGTGATATATACTTTATTATATTTGTTGATGACTATTTTAGGATGATGACTATCATGTTCTTAAAAGAGAAGTCTGAAGCATTTAAGATGTTCAAATGGTATAAAGAAAAAGTTGAAAAATAAAGTGGAAAAGAACTGAAATGTTTAAGATCAGATAGAGGAGGAGAATTTATTTATGATAAATTCACTAACTTTTGTAATGAGCATGGGATTACAAGATAGGTTTCTGCACCAAGAACACCACAATGAAATGGGATTGCTAAAAGGAGGAATATATTAATTGTTGATTGTGCCAGAACACTAATGATTGAAAAAGGTATCACACAAATATTCTGGAGAGAAGTTGTAAGTACTGATGTCTATACACTGAACCGAGTTCAATTGAAGAAAGACACAAATAAGACACCTTATGA
Organism: Thuja plicata; assembly: GCA_018584345.1. NCBI lineage: Eukaryota > Viridiplantae > Streptophyta > Pinopsida > Cupressales > Cupressaceae > Thuja > Thuja plicata. Next base: position 2,052,789 of record MU226855.1, on the reverse strand, counting down.
GCTATGGTATGGATACACACCAAATGTGAGTTACTTTAGAATTTTTGGAAGTAAATGTTATATACTAAAAGATGATAGAAATGGGAAAATTAACTCTAAAAGTGATGAAGGAATGTTTCTAAGATATTCTACTAAAAGAAAAGCTTATAAATGTCTGAACAAATCTTCTAACAAAATCATTGAAAGTGCAAATATTAAAGTGGATGAATTTCATGAGAAAAATGATGAGGAAAGAAGAAAGGAAATGAAAGATTACAACAGATTTGTCTACATTGAAGAACTTGACACCTTGCCTGAGCGACAAAATAATGTAGCTAAGCTACAGGAAGCACACACCAAGAATTAGGAAAATACTCACATTACTGAATCAATCGATGAAGATCATAATGAAGATCAAAATGAAGATAAAAATGAAAAACAAAGATCTGAACCTATACTTGCTAAATATGTCAGAAGACACCATCCAAAGGACTAGATCATTGGAGACAAAAAAGAAAGAACAAGAACAAGAACAAGAACAATAAGTAAGTCACTTAATAATAGATGTTTGATTTGTTATTTTGAGCCTAAATCTGTTAATGCTGCACTTGAGAATCAAGAATGGGTCAATGCTATGAATGAAGAGATTGAATAGATTGAGAAGAATAAAACAGGGACATTAGTACCCAGACTGAGTCACAAAAATGTCATTGGCACTAAATAACTTTCTAGAAAGAAACTTAATGAGAATGGAGAAGTCACAAGGAACAAAGCAAGACTAGTTGCAAAGGGTATGCACAAAAAGAAGGTATTGACTATGGAGAAACCTTTGCACTCATTGCTAGACTGGAAGGAGTAAGAATTCTACATGCTTATGCTGCTTTTAAAGGATTCAAAGTATACCAAATGGATGTTAAATCTCAATTTCTAAATGGAATACTAGAAAAAGAGGTATACATTGAAAAACCTGAAGGGTTTGTTGATCCTAACAAGAGGAAGATGGTTTGTAAACTACAAAAAGTCTTGTATGGATTGAAATAAGCACCGGGATCATGATATGAAAGACTTCACTCTTATCTCATTAGTATTAGATTTTTTAGAACAAGTGACAATAGTAAACTGTATTTAAAAGGAGAAACTGATGATCATATTTGGAGGTAATGATATTCTATGCAAGTCATTTGCTGATGAAATGAGAAAATAATTTGAATTGTCAATGTTTGGAGAGATCAATTTTTTTCTTGGTCTACATATTATAAAATAAGATGAAGGCATCTATATCACACAATCTAAATACATCAAAGAATTTCTGAAGATATTCAAAATGGAGGAATCCAAACCAGTTGGAACACCTATGGAAACTGGATGCAAATTGACAAAGGAAGACAAGACAATTGAGGTAAATCAGACCTTATACAAATCTATGATTGGAAAACTAATGTATGTTGTACAAACTAGACTTGATATAGAACATGTAGTTTGTATAGTTGCAAGATTCTCTGCTAATCCTAAGGAATCACACATGAATTCTGTTAAAATAATTTTGAGATATCTGAAGAATATTGAAGGCTATGATTTGTGGTACACTAAAGAAGGCAAATTTGAGCTGCAAGTTTATACTGATGTTGATGCGGCTAGACACATAGATGATAAAAAAGAGCACTACATGAGGAACATTTTTTATGGGTGACATACTTGTCACATGGACAAGTAAAAAGAAAGGATGCATATATCAATCAACTACAAAAGAAGAATATGTGGCTGCTGGGTATGTGTGGGATCATGGTATGCCAAAAAGTGGTAATGTGAAAAGAAGTCCTGGTCGGTAGACTGATACAAAAACAACTATAAATTTCAAATGGTATGACATTTTTTTAAATATCCAACATATTTCACATTATGTGCTTTACCTACCACAAGAAAAAAAGAAAAAAAAATCAATTTGATGAAGTTTAGACTAAGTTAAGGTGGTCAGACAGGAGAGCTTTTATATTTTAGAAAAGTTTTAGAAGAAAAATCATAATTAATTATTTACATGGAAAAAAATTACAAAAAAATATGCGTCACATACAAACACGAGTCTACTACTTATATCTAAAATCTTGTAAAAAAATATTATTATTTGATTGTGTTTAAGGTGGTCAGACATACACCTAATTCTTAACTTTTTAGTCCTGGTTGACAGACTGATTGAAAAATAACTATAAACTTTCAAATGGTATAACATTTTTGAAATCAAAAACTTGAGTCACATTCTGTGATTTACCTACTACAATAAAAAAAATTAAAAATTTTCAATTTGATGAAGTTTAGACTAAGTTAAGGTAGTTAGACATGAGATTTTGTATATTTTGGAAAAGTTGTAGTAGAAAAATCACAATTAATTATTTTCAAGGAAAAAAATTACTAAAAAATATTTGTCACATCCGGACATGAGTCTAATACTTATATTTAGAATCTTGTAAAAAAAAATTATCATTTGATTTTGTTTAAGGTGGTCAGACATACACCTACTTCTTATCTTTTTCCTGAAATTTTCATACTACCACATTGAAATTTGAAATTTTTACAATATAGAATAATTTTCTTTAAAAAAAGGGCTAGTATATCAGAAACTACATTCAATTTTATATATATTCTCTTCTTACATATTTTTGATATAAGATTGATAGCTTGCACAAATTTTTATGTGAACTTGCCTAACCCTGATTTTCTGAATTTTCATTACCACTTAAGGACTTGTTTGGCATACCATGATCTTGCACATACCCTGCTAGTGCAAATTGCTCTAACATTGCATGGATCAAGCAATTGTTGAAAGGTATGAATGATGAAATGATTGACCCAGTAATTATCTATTGTGATAATCCAAGTGTTATAAACATTTCAAAGAACCCTGTGACGTATGCTAAGACAGCACATAGCTATTAAGTATCATTACTTAAGGGAATAAGTACAAGAGAAACATGTGATACTCAAATATGTACAATCCAAAGAACAACTAGGAGACATAATCACAAAACCATTGCCAAAAGATACATTTGAGTACTTGAGGAATAGGCTAGGGGTTCGTCCCTTGTCTACTGGTCACTAAGATGACTTGGAAGTTGCATCATCCTACATATTATCAGAAGACTAATCATCATGATGGAACCTGAGAAATGGACTGCAATGATATATTAGTACACTGAAGGTACTTATCTGAGACACACACCAAAGATATTCTTGGCTACTATAGAGCTGTATATTTTTTTGGCATTGCTATCAAAGGGAAAGAGATATTCAATGAAATATCAAATATTCATCAGGGAGAATAACATCCAAAGGGAGAGAAAGATTCAATGAAATAGAGATTAAGATTCAATGGAGAGAGATATTCATTGAAATAACCATCCATCAAAGAGAGAGAATTGGAGAAGAGATTCTATAGAAAAGAGAGAGACAAAATTGCTACACCCATCCATTGAAGGGATTGAAGAAAGGGAGAGCACACATTAGAATCAAATCTAAGCTAAAAGAGCTTACCAAGATTCAGATATTTTAATTGGTTATAGAATAAAAATTTTGGTATGTTATGGCATCTTTTACACTGCATATTTCATAGTATGTTTCCATCAATGCCAAAGGGAGAGATTTATGAGCTATATGTGATTGAATGTTTGAAAATGATAAGTTGATGATCACCGAGCTACAAAAGTAAATGCACTCTACATTAAATTAGTTAATGTATTGTATTGTCATTGATGTCAACTTGATATAGTTTTATTGTTCATATACATATTGGTTGTAACCTTGAAAAGATGAAGAGACGAAGTTTATGTGGTCGATAAAACTTAAAAGGTCTGTATACACTGAGGGACAGTATACATCGAGGGATAGTGAACACCGAGAATTTCATAGTGTACACCGGGCACCACAGTAACTGAGCAAGTGTTACAAAGAAAGAGATAATTACTGAGATTATCTAAATTTGTTACCAAGAATAAATAGAGTTGATGACTAATCAGAACTAAAGTTAAAGAATGACAAAACTACTTAGCTGAAAGAGCTATATTTAGGGATTGACTAACTGATTGCTTTATTTTCAACCATCAATTAAAATAAATCATGAAAGAGATTTAAAGAAAGTTTTATTCACAGTTATCAAGGAGAGATCTACAAAATAAAACTAAACCAGATCTTTACGGGATAAAGCAATAACGGTGAGTTTTATGGATCAAGAAGTGATCTACAACAAAAAAAAATGAGATTGAGTGGCTAATAATGTATATATAAAGAGAAAAGGAATTCATTATGAAGAGAGAAGAATGTTGAATATATTTTGGTTAAGATAGAATTCTTCATGTAGATCTGATCATACAGGCTGAAGAACAGAGCCAAGGAATTCTGCAGACACCAAGCAATAGAGGATAGATCATTCACTGAGGAGAACAGAGAATGAAAATAAAGGAACTGAAGTGAATATTGATCAGAGAGGTATTATTGGACTAGCAATAGATCTGAATATTTACAAGTTAAATTTGTATTTTGAACAGATCATTTATTGTATCAGTTTAACCATTGATTCAAAAAATCTCTTAACCAAGTGGGATTTAATAGTCCTTATTGTATTGAGATACTCAAGAGTATCAAAAGGTTTTCTTGTTGACATCATAGTGAGTGCTAGGTGAAAAGATAAACTATTGGTTTTAAATCCTCTAACAAGGTCGCACTTAACAACTTGCATTGTAACCTTTAACATGGTTGGATCTTCACCAAAATCACTTAAGAAGTGTGAAAATATTTTGGGTTATTGGTCCCAGGTGTTTTTTCCCATATAGGGTTTCCACATTAAAAATCTATGTGTCAAATGTGTATATGTTTCATTGCATTGATATTTTGCTTTACACAATATTGAGACTGGATTGGTCAGTTAACTCTAAGTTTATTTGCTGCTACTTAGTAAAGTCTAGAAAATAAAAACAGTATATCTTGCCGAGCAGTTTATATTCGCTAGAATTATTTATGGCATACATATTGATGATTGAGCACTGTAAGATAACTGAGGGAATTATATTTGAGATATAAGTTTTTGATTGGATCTTTTGGAACTATTTTTAAGGACAGTGATTTACCCCCCCCCCCCTCTCNGTGATTTCCCCCCCCCCCCCTCTCAGTTATTCTAACATTGGGAATCCTACCACTTCAAGAAGACCACTATCCACTACCTCCTGAAACATAGATCCCTCTTTTGAATTTCTAAATCTATGCACCACCACTACAACTTCTACATTCACCAAAGAGGTGTGCACAATTTTTGGCATAGTACTAACCAAGTGAGTGGCCTTATCTATCTTTGGGAGCTTAGGGTAGAATAGAGACACTTTATAAAGAACCTTTCTAAAGATATTATCATGCATGAAGGAAAAAATAACAAGAACAATTCTATAGAAAAATTAGAAATAACAAAGTTTTACAGAGAAACATTTCAAAACTCACGTATTTTGCTTCAACGCTGGGCTATATTATTTATCCTACCTCTCATCCGCCACACTTTTCTTCAACATAATGTATATTGGATGACTCTATAATAATGATCAGGGTTACTTATGGTAATAAAAGATTTACTGAAGATTGAGTGAAAGTACAACCCATCATTTATACGCATGTGGAGTGACATAGAATTGACAACTTTGTTGCTTTCCAATCAATTCATCTTTTAAGGCATATATGTGCATTAATGTTTCATGGTTAACTTTGTGCTCCCACTTTCTAAAATATTAAATAATGTACCTTCATGTGCATGATAGCTGACAACTAGCTTTGACTATCTAGAAAATGCTTGATATTGGTTGAAGGAGAAGAAGAACTTGAACTCTTAACTAAATTTTTCAAATTTCAAGTTCAAGTTACATCATAATTTAGGACCAAAAACTGACAAGCACAAAACAACATGACAAACCAGACTTAGCAAGGAACTTTGGTCCTTCAACTTGAACTTTCACAAGCTCAATTTCAAGTTTAGGAATGAACATTACCAAAACAAAAATAAGACTTTAACATGACTATCCACTTAATGTTGATTTAACTCTTGAAACTTGATTAGGAACTAAGGGAGTTTCAAAGAAGATGATTCGACAATGACTATTACACATGAACGGGATGCACTTGATGATTTTTCTGCAAAGGATATTTCATGGGTAACAATGACCATGACCATAATAAGGTCTTCGACAACAAAAAATGAGGGTTCTTTGAATCCTAACTCCTAGGTTCTTCCGCACCATTGCACCTTGATGCTTTCTCATCTTGGAGTAGCTGTTTGGTTGTTTTTGGGAGCAGTGTTATTATTCGATGTTGGGTATGAGCATTTTAAGAGATTGTGCTATATTGTGCTCATGCCCTTCCCCCCCTCTCTCTTTTTTTAGTTTTCTTCTACCCTTTTGTAGTGCTCTTGTGTAGGCACTGGTTGGCATTTTTGTAGCTCTATTGGGTGTTGTTAAGTGTGAGTTAGTTAAGAAGATGTACTTTAATGTGCTACCCACCTTCCCTTTCCTCTTTTGATGTTGGGTACCTTCTAACATGTTTCTCTATTTTGTGATACTAAATTTTTTTTGGCTTAATAGTTGTTGGTTGTGGAAGGATGTGAGCATTTTAAGAGGTTGTCCTCTATTGTGATAATACAAGTGCTATAAAAATTTCAAAGAACCTTGTAATGCATGATAAGACCAAGCATATAGCTATTAAGTATCATTACTTAAGGGAATAAGTACAAGAGAAATGTGTGATACTAGAATATTTACAATCCCAAGAAAAACTAGTAGACATATTCACAACACCATTGCCAAAAGATACATTTGAGCACTCAAGGAATCGACTAGGGGTTCATCCCTTATCTATTGGTCACTAAGCTGACTTGGAAGTTGCATCAGCCTACATATTATCAAAAGACTAATCATGTTGATGCAAGCTAAGAAATGGATTGCAATGATATATAAGTACACTGAAGGTACTTATCTAAGACACACGCTGAAGATGTTCTTCGCTACTATAGAGCTATTTATGTTTTTTGGCATTGCTATCAAAGGGAGAGAGATATTCAATGAAATATCAAATATCCATCAGGGAAAAGAACATCTAAAAGGAGAGAAAGATTCAATGAAATGGAGATTAAGATTCAATGGAGAGAGATATTCAATGAAATAACCATCCATCAAAGGGAGAAAATTGGAGAAGAGATTCTACAGAAAATGGAGAGACAAAATTGCTACACCTATCTATTGAAGGGAATGAAGAAAGGGTGAGAACACATCAGAATCAAATCTAAGATAAAAGAGCTTACCAAGATTCATATATTTTAATTGGTTATAGAATAAAAAGTTTGGTATGTTATGGCATCTTTTACACTGCATATTTCATAGTATGTTGCCATAAATGCCAAAGGGAGAGATTGATGAGCTATATATGATTGAATGTTTGAAAATGATAAGTTGATGATTATCAAGGTACAAAAGTAAATACAAGAAACTAAATCAGTTAATATATTGTATTGTCTTTGATGTCAACTTGATATAGTTTGATTGTTCATATATATATTGGTCATAACCTTGAAAAGATGAAGAGATGAAGTTTATGTGGTCAGTAAAACATAAAAGGTCTATATACACTGAGGGACAGTATACACTAAGGGACATTGAACACCGAGCAGTTCATAGTGTATACCGAGCACTGCAGTAATTGAGCAAGTGTTACCGAGAAAGAGCTAATTATCGAGCATAACTGAAGTTGTTACAGAGCATAACTAGAGTTGATGACTGATCAGAACTAAAGTTAAAGAATGACAAAACTACTTAGTTGGTAGAGCTATATTTGGAGTTTGACTAATTGATTGCTTTGTTATCAATGATCAGTTAAACTAAAGTATGAAAGAGATTTAAAGCAAGTTTTATTCACAATTATCATGGAGAGATTTATGGAATAAAACTAAAATAGAACTTTACGGGATAAAGAAATCATGGCGATTTTTACGGATCAAGAAGTGATCTACAACAAAAATAAGGAGATTAAGCGGCTAACCATGTCTATATAAGGAGACAAGGAATTCATTATGAAGAGAGAAGAATGCTGAATATATTGTGGTGAAGATAGAATTCTTCATGTAGATTTGATCATACATGCTAAAGAACAGAGCCAAGGAATTATGTAGACACCGAGCAAGAGAGGACATAGTATTCACTGAGCAGAAGAAAGAATGAAAGCAAATGAACTAAAGTGAACATTTATCAAAGAGGTATTATTGGACTAACAATAGATCTGAATATTTACAATTTAAATTTGTATTTTGAATAGATCATTTACTGTATCAGTTTAACCATTGATTCAAAAAATCTCTTAACCAAGTAGGATTTAATAGTCCTTATTGTATTGAGATACTCAAGAGTATCAAAAGGTTTTCTTGTCGAAAGCATAGTGAGTGCTAGGTCAAAAGATAAACTATTGGTTTTAAATCCTCTAACAACGTCGCACTTAATAGTGTGTTGTAACCTTTAACATGGTTGGATCTTCACTGAACTCACTTCAAAAGAGTGAAAATATTTTGGGTTACCAGTACTAGGTGGTTTTTCCCATATTGATTTTCCACATTAAAAATCTATGTGTCAAATGTGTATATGTTTCATTGCATTGATATTTTTCCTTACACAATATTGAAAATGGATTGGTCAGTTAACTCTAAGTTTATTTGCTACTACTTGGTAAAGTCTAGAAAATATAAACAGTATATCTTGTCAAGCAATTTATATTTATTAGAATTATTTATGGCATACATCTTGGTGATTGAGCACTGCAAGATAACTGAGGGAATTATATTTGAGATATAAGTTTTTGATTGGATCTTTAAGAATTATTTTTAAAGCCACTGATTCACCCCCCCCCCCCCTAGTNTTCCCCCCCCCCCCCCCTAGTAATTCTAACATTGGGAATACTAACACTTCAAGAAGACCAATATCCACTACCTCCCGAAAGATAGATCCCTCTTCTACATTTCCAAATCTATACACCACCACTACAACTTCTATATTCACAAAATAGGCGTGCACAATTTTTGGCATAGTACTAACCAAATGAGTGGCCTCCTCTATCTTTGGGAGCTTAGGGTAGAATAGAGACATTTTATAAAGAACCTTTCTAAAGAAATTATTATGCATGAAGGGAAAAATAGCAATAAAATTCTACAGAAAAATCAGAAATAATGAAGTTTTATAGAGAAAGGTTTCCAAACTCACCTCTTTTCATTTACACACTGGGCTATATTGTTTATCCTAGCTCTCATCCGCGACACTTTTCTTCAACATAATGTATATTGAATGACTCTATAATAATGATGACGGTTACTTATGGTAATAAAAGATTTGCTGAAGATTGAAAAAAAGTACAATTTGTCATTTATGCACATGTGGAGTGACATAGAATTGACAACTTTGTTGCTTTCCAATCAATTCATCTTTTAAGGCATATATGTGCATTAATGTTTCATGATTAACTTTGTGCTCCCACTTTCTAAAATATTAAATAATGTACCTTCACATGCATGATAGCTGACAACTAGCTTTGACTATCTAGAAAATGCTTGATATCGGTTGAAGGAGAAGACAAACTTGAACTCTTAACTGAATTTTTTAAAGTTCAAGTTCAAGTTACGTCATAATTTAGGACCAGAAAATGACATGCACGAAACAACATGACAGACCATACATAGCAAGGAACTATGATCCTTCAACTTGAACTTTCACAAGTTCAATTTCAAGTTTAGGAATGAACATTACTAAAACAAAAATAAGACTTTAACATGACTATCCACGTAATGCTGATTTAATTCTTGAAACTTGATTAAGAACTAAGGGAGTTTCAAAGAAGATGATTTGACAATGACTATTACACATGAACAGGACGCACCTGATGATTTTTCCACAAAGGATATTACATGGGTAACAATGACCATGACCATAATAAGGTCTTCCACGACAAAAATTGAGGGTTCTTCTAATCCTAACTCCTAGGTGCTTCCGCACCATTGTGCTGTCATGCCCAAAAATTCGTACCCAAAAATGCAACAACTTTTTTTTTTAAGGTGAAATTAATAGTAATATTATTGTCAAGAGGGTCTAAGGGGAATCATGACTAAGTTTCAACCTCCCTTAACCCTAGATGTCTTCTAAGATTTTTAGATGCACAAGGTTATGTTTAACATAAGTTAACTAGAATCAATTTTAGGATGATGCTCGAAGATTAAATAGGGTGAGGTTATATGGTTACGCATGTCATCCACTAAATTTATTAATAGAGTTTGATGATGTGGAGAGAGAGAGAGAGAGAGAGAGAGAGAGAGAGAGAGAGAGAGAGAGAGAGAGACTCCCTGTTCTTCAT